>JASAMX010025574.1:0-29673 GCA_030248175.1 Microlaimidae sp. YZB2_3
TGTCACACAGTATTGCGCTGTTATTGTTTATTGTTCATTTTGTGCGACCTACGTTCCGCGCCGCTTGATAACACTTTCTAAATAAGCGCAACAGAATGAGAAACTGCCGGGTCTAGAATTTTTGTAGCGGCTTTTGATTCTCGTAAATTGATCTATTTAGCAAATATTACTGTAAACTTTGTAGTTTTTTTGAGACCCAATTTTCCAATTAAATTAAAAAATCGGGGTCGAAAATTTTTGCATTTTAAATAAAAGTGCGAATTTCACGATTTTTAAAATAATTTGCTTTTGATATTTTTTTCTAACCAAAAAAACTCAAAAAAATATAATTTTTATAAAATACCTGTCTTATGTTTGTTGAAATATTTTTTTGATTTTCATGTTTTACAAAACAATAAAAATAACAATTATTTACTTTTTCAAAAAAACACTAATATTTCGATAAAATAATTCATTAAAACCAAAACAAAAGATTAGGTGTCGAAAATAACAATAAAAAATAAAACGACGTATTCTTTTTTTTTACAATTTTTAACAAAAAGTTTTGCAGCAAAAAGTAATATTGCTATTCTTTATAAAATGCCCAAAATCCCTATTTTGGTTAAAATGGTCAAAGAATTGAACAAAAAACACAGAAAAAATTTTAGCGCAGAATAAAATTTTTGCCAAAAATAGTCAAAATCGAAAACAAAAAAAACTTTAAAATTACATTTTAAAGTGGTATTTATGCACACATCTTTTTTGTAGAAAGATTTAGTTTTTTTCTATATAAAAAGCTGAAAAATTGTACACACCGCATGGTAAAAACATAAAATATAACCAATTAATCAACTTTTTAGAATAGTCATTATTAAAATGCATATTTAATTTTTAAGTTTTGTCTATAAATAATGGCCTACTTTTCATTAATTTGCTCCCCAACTCAAAATGGCTTTATTTTTATTCTACGCTATTAGAAAAAAATCCAAGTCCTTCATTATAAAAAGAGGCATTTTATTATAACTTATAGCTAACTAATAGAAAAAATATGACTTTAAAATAAAAATTCCACTAAAATGCACGTTGTTATAATGGCATATTTTAGTCTTAATGAGACTTTTTATTCAGGGGAAACCACATCTTTGATAACATGTAGTATATATTTTTAATCTTTTAGGGTCAAGTCTAAAAATTAAGCTATAATTAACTCGCTACCTAACCTGCTAATTAAGTTCCAAAAGCCTCGGAGATTTCAGTCTGAGCTTGAGCTTAGTACTCACAAATAAATATATGTGAGTACCAATTTGGGTATTGGAGCATTCGGCAAGAAGCTCATGATTCAAAGTTAGAGCTGAAAAATATTGTAATTACTACCTTCTATATGCAGCTTGAAAATCAAAAAAAAAGTTTTGATTCATTAAAATTCTAGAGGCTTTTTGTGGACTAACATATTAAGGTGAACTCAGGTTAATCTAAGGAAAGCTGCTGTGTTTTGGTTTGTTTCCATTGTACCCCACCCAATATCTACACTAGATTATAAAGAGCAGATGTATGTAGTTAAAGTGTTGTTTCTCACAAAATTCTATGTGATTCGTTAAATGTTCATTAAGTATTGGCACAAAGGTAATGATCGGCTTAATAGTAGCAGGCCTGGGCTGATAAGATTTTCGCTAACAATGCATCTTTCCTAACTTTCAGATAGGGATAAATAAAACGGATTGCCGATTATATCTTGGCATTAAATACTACAAATAACAACAACAACTAACAAGCAATCAATATTATTAAATTCAGCGTGTTCTCAAAAGCGTTTTCGGTATTGAGTAGCATTCATTATGCAAGTAATGTATGTTTTTTCAGTGCGCCAATAAAAATATAACAGAATAAAAATATTGTAGAAAAATCTCAAAGAGGATTTTTAGTGCCTTGTGCCTACATTTTAGAGTAAACAGAAAAGAAAAATGTTGACCCATCTGGGGGTGGTATGCTCAAGGTTTAATCGGACGTAAATTTAATTTGAAATTAGCAATTTTTGTCACACGGTAAATTCACAATTCACGATTAGATAAGATCGATTCACGATTAGATACTCTAGTTTATCGGATTTAATCTGTACTTATGAATTAATCTCAGATTAAATCATCACTAATCTGAGAATAATTTTTTAATTTATTTAAGTTTTCAAACCACCTCCAGAGGTGGTCTAAAAAATTTGCGAGTTTTTATTATCTATACTAATCTCAGACTAGGGACGATTTTAATCTGAGATTATTTTTTAATTTCAGTTTAAATTCGTTAAGCGAGATTATCCAATGGATAATGATTGTACTTATGTTTAACGTGGGGCAAAAATCGCTAATCTCAGATTAACTCTATGTTCAATTAAACCTTAAGCATACCACCCCCAGATGGGTCAACATTTTCTTTTCTGTTTACTCTAAAATGTAGGCACAAGGCACTAAAAATCCTCTTTGAGATTTTTCTACAATATTTTTATTCTGTTATCCTTTATTGGCGCAGTGAAAAAACGTACGTCTTGCATAATGAATATCTCTGGATACCGAAACACCGACTGAGACACGCTGAATTTTAATAATATTGATTGCTTGTTAATATTGTTATTTGTAGTATTTGGTCAGTTAATGCCAAGTATCATCGGCAATCCGTTATTATCCTCCTTGTGAAAGCTAGGAAAGATGCATTGTTAGCGAAAATCTTATCGCCCAGTTTCTCTGCTCTGTAAGTCGATCAAGATTATGGAAAGATTACTGCTGCCAATACTTAATGAACATTTAACGGATCATCCTAATCAACATGGATTTTGTAAACAACACTTAACTACATACATCTGCTCTTATTGATCTAAGTGTAGATATTGGGTGGGGTTGCAATCAAAACAAACCACCAAAACGCACGGCTTTCCTTCAGATTAACCTGAGTTCCGCCTTTAATATGTTAAGTCCACAAAAAGCCTCTAAAAAATTTTAATGAATCAAAACTTTTTTTTTGATTTTCAAGCTATTTACATAGAAGGTAGTAATTATCAAGTGTTGTTTTGCAGCTGCATCTCCAAGTTAGGAATGCATCGAGCTTCTTGCAAATGCTCAATACCAATTGGTACTCACATATATTTATTTGTGAGTACTAAGCTCAAGCTCAAGCTCACAATAAATCTCAGACTCGAACTTAAGCTCACAGTTAGCCCAAGCTAATTAGCTTAATTTTGAGCTTGACCCTAAAAGGTAAAAAATATATATTACATGTTATCAAAGATGTGTAACTCCTGAATAAAAAACCTCTTTAGATTATGCCATTATAACAACATAATTCCAATCCGTTTAATTGGCATTTTTATTTTAAAGCCATTCTTTTCTGTTAAATTCACGCTAGTAATAATAAAATGCATCTGTTAATTTAATAACGAAAAAACTCAATTTTTCTAAATGCACGTAAATAAATAAAGACATTTCAATTCAAGCGAATTAAAGAAGAATAGGTCATTATTATGACAAAACTAGAAGTGATGTGCCATTTTAATGACTATTAAAAAATCAATTTAATTAATTGATTATATTTTATGTTTTTACCCATAGTTTTATCTGTAGATTTTTCACTTTCATATAGAAAACTAAATCTTCTACAAAAAAGATGTGTGCATAAATACCCACTTAAAATGTGGTAAAGAGTTTTTTGTTTTCGATTTTGACTATTTTTTGGCAAAAATTTATTCTGCGCTCTAAAATTTTTATCTGTTTTTTTTTGTTCAAATATCTTTAGACCATTTAAAGCCAAAATAGGGATTTTTTCGGGCATTTTATAATAGAACAATCAACAATGTCTTCTTTGCTGCAAAAGTTTTGTTATAAAAATATAAAAAAAGAATACGCGTCGTATTTTTATCTTTATTTCAACACCCTCATCTATTTTGGTTTTAATGAATTATTTATCGAAATATTAGTGTTTTTTTTGAAAAGTAAATGATTGTTATCTATTGTTTTGTAAAACATGAAAATCGAAAAAATATTCAACAAACATAACAGGTATTTTATAAAATTATATTTTTTGAGTTTTTTTGGTTAAAAACTCTGTCGAAACAAATTATTTTAAAATAGTAAAATTGGCACTTTTTTATTTAAATAAAAATTTTCAAGCTCCAAGCCCCAATTTTTTAATTTAATTGGAAAAGTGGGTCTTGAAGCAAAGTTTACAGTAATATTTGCTAAATAATAAATTTACAAAATCAAAAGCCGCTACAAAAATTCTACAATAAAACCAGCAGTTCTCATTCTTTCTGTTGGCTTGTTAAAAGTGTTATCAAGCGGCCGGACGGTAGGTCGCACAAATAAACAATAAACAATAACAGCGCAATACTGTGTGACAAATATGATTTAGAGTAATTTAGCCAAATAGAAAGAGCGATTTAGCCAAATATTCCTGTGGCTTGGGTAGCTCAGGGGCAGAGCGTTTTCATGGTGAGAGAAGGGTCGCTGGTACAAGCCCAGCTCCAAGCCCCAGTTTTTCAATTTAATTGGAAAAGTGGGTCTTGAAGCAAAGTTTACAGTAATATTTTCTAAATAATAAATTTACAAAATCGAAAGCCGCTACAAAAATTCTAAAAATTTTCATAAGATACTTAAATTCAGCATTTGTTTTTCTGCGAAAAATTTTGCCAGCGCTTTAAGGTAAAAATCGCAAGTTTTTTCACTTCCACAAAGACTGTAAAAATTTTCAATCAAGGTTTAGAAATGAACATTTAATTTTTTTTAATAATATTTTGCACTAAAATTTGCTTAGTTAAAGAAAATGCCCTATTTTTGGCCTTTTAAACATTTCAACAAAAAGGATTTCAAGACTTTTGAGCACAAGATTATATTTAAAAAAAAAATCAAAGAGTGTCAATTCATAAAAAATTACAACGATGAGTGGAAATTAATGATGTTCCTACCCTATATTTTCTATCTTATCCCTATCTATCTATATCTTACCCTATCTTCCTATATTTTCTAGCGTATTAAACAAGTTTTGAAACAAATAATTTGCAAAAATTTTTTCAGAAAATTATATATGGCATCACTCTTTAATTATTCATGAAAATTCAAAAAAGTTACTGAATTTGAAAAAAAAAAGATTTTTAATAAGCAACAGACGATATACGATATTCCAAAAGTTGAACAGCTGGTTTTAAACCGGAATCTAATTGTTTCGCGATATGATGAAACATGGAACCATACATACATAAGAGTGATAACTCTGACAGGATTGTTCGGCTTATGAACCTTGATTAAACCGTAAGGATTCCTGAAGCAATCCTAACAGAGTTTGTTGCCAATAAACAATCCTAATCAAGGTTCATAAACCCAACAATCCTGAACAATCAATCGCATGAGTTTTTCCGTGTTGGTCTAATACTGTCCAACACGAAAAAACTCATGCGGCCCGGACAGTATTAGACAGTATTACACTTATATGACTGAAATTAAATCAATAAATGGCTATTATAATGGATTCCTCTCCATTTTAATTCGCCGATTTAAAATGGCTACTATTCCAGTATAATGGAGGGTGCCATTTAAATGGAGAGGCTCATTATAATGGCTTACTTTTACTTACTTTTTTATATAGGAGTTGCACATTTTTCGGTATATATTATATATTTTTGGTTTTACTTTTTATTGTTTTGTTTTAGTTTCCCTGACGAAGGCCTGTGGTTTATCAGAGTCGAAACGTTGGCGTTGGGTTTTTTGTAAGTTTTGCTTTACAAGCCATGCATACTGCATTTTTTTCGAATTCTAATTCTCAAAGCAACCCTAAAGGTTTTCAGAACACAAAAAAGACGCACAAAATTAATAAAATATATCAATTTACGCCAGGCAAACAAAGAAATCTATAAAATTTCTTGAAAAAATCCAAATTTAAAACATTATCAAGAGTTTCAAATAACGTGCTAACATAGTCTACTCACGTTTAGTGGACCGGCACCTAAAGCTTACTTAACATCACGTTTTAAGTTATTTTAAAACTATTATTATTGGGACTACAAATACTACGGATTGGATACTAATATTCTAAGCAATTAACGAATTCCTTAATATTTGCAGCCACATTATAAAAGTTTATGATCTCATTATTTAAAAAAATTAGAAGATTTTTTCCGAACTTTTTTTTTAGGAAACTTCAAAAATTCAAGAAAATATACCGTTTGATTCAAAGTTTTTAAAAAAATATACGAAAAAAGTAAATTATTATAAGTTTGTATTCCCAGAAAGCTGCACAAACCAAAAAGTTTGTTTGTTGGTAATAGTCTATTTTCCGAAAATCGAAAGGTTACAAAAATCTTTTTTTTAATGACACTATGATGTCAAGTGGTATAAGGTGAGTCCTAACTAGGTGTGTCTTAGTTAGGGCAGTGAATGTATTTGAGCAATATTATAAGTTCACATATTTTTTTATCTTTATGTTATATATTTATGCTTGTACTTAAAGACGTTAGGAAAAGGCATGTTAGAAGGCAAACATAATAGAAAGCAGAGTAAATGCAGCAAAAACTGACTAAGAGTAAAAAAAGCAGCTAGTCCTGTTTCATATGTTAAAATAAACAAATATTAGTGGGCAATATAAAAAGCAGTTTAATTTAGAAAGTTTGGAAGATTTAGGTTATTTGAGCCGAGTGAAAATTGCCTTCCAAAACAAATCATACCATTCTTATCCCTCTCAGGCATCAGAGGTTGCCAAGCATTTGACTTTTTTGCTCATTTAACACAAAAGAAGTACAAATCGTCGTTACTCCATCACAATGAGTCAGAAGCGCAATGAAATACTCATAACTGTGACTCTTTTTATATCTTAAGGTCTCTCCGGACAGTTTTCAATTCACATCGTTCAATAAAAAACCAGTAGAAATGCAGAACAAAAATTATTTTTTTGTTTACATAAAATGAATTCATTATTTATTGTAATTATGGAGAATTATAATATTTTAAAATATACCAATGATGAAAATTAAAATAAGCGGCAAAAAGTAGAAAACAAAATGCGGTTTAAATATTTACAAATAATTTTTTTGTTTTGATTCACTGAAAAAATTATAATAAATATTAAATAAAAAATGTGTTAATGATAATGTTCACAGAGGGAATTGATCCCTCGACCTCAAAATTTTCATCCCTAACCGTTACCGACTGCGCCACATGTCCATCTGCTGAGATTTTCCAAATTTGAACTGGGCTTCCACTATTCTGATGGACCAAATTTTGGAAGTAGAAACTTTATAGTTTTTACTTCTTTAAATTCTGGGTTAAATCAGAAACCAGGTGGGGTCATGTGAGAATTCAAAGCTGTTCTATCTCAATTCTAAAAGTTTTTTCTATAAGATGTCTTACTTTGTGTTAGACTGGGCTTCCACCGTTTTGATGGACCTTAACTTAAAATATGGCATGACAACTGTATTTAAAGTTGGGGAATAAATCAATTCTCAGGTGGGGTCATGTGAGAATACAAAGTACTACTAAAACCAAAACAATCTTAATAAATTCTCTATAAAACCAAAAAGCAAAAACTTTGTTTTGGACTGGGCTTCCACCATTTCGAAGGACCTTAACAATGATTATAGCTGTATTATCAATGTTTTGGATTATATCGATTTCCAGGTGGGATCATGTGAGAATTCAAAATTTCGCTATATAAATTAAGTTAATAATGTGCTCTTGACTACCTCTTAAAAACAATAATTGTTAAATAAAATTAAAGTCATAGTACGGTGTCACAGAAAAATGGCAAAAAGAAACATGGACACCCCGCCAGATCAGGTAACAAAACACTTTCCTTATAAATAATATATATTAAAGATATACAAAATGACACAAAATTAACAAACGATACAATGTATAATTTTTCAAAACATTAAAAAATTTTTTTAAATATGCATGTTGTAAAAATATGTACGGGAAGCGTTTGCTGAAGAAGTCCCAACTTTCTCCTCTATATTTGTTCCAGCCTGTCCAAACAAGGGACGAAACAGGCTTTTGTTATAGGTCTCCTTTTTAATGCAAAATTATTTTATACGGTCAATTTTTGAGAACCAAAAATTTGAGATATATGTATGTCTGTCCTTTTTAGGTTGTATTAAACCATCTAATAATTTTATTCAATATGTCAAGTAAATGGGTACAATTTTTTAAAAATTTTTTATTATAAACCCACGGCTATTATTAAATCTAAAATATGCACCAACACAACAGATTAACAGCACATAAGCCATTATTGCAGTTTAGAAATCATTTATTACAATAAAAACATACTATTTGGAGTTTTAAATTTCACTAAATTAAATTAAATCCACGTTTTTTTTCAATGATCGCAATTTTGAAGAAATTAACCCCCATTTTTCACGGAAAATTGTATATTAAACCATAAATACAAAAATATTTCAATTGGTTTTTACGTAGGTGAAAAAGGGTCACAGTTCCTCTTTATTGGAAGTATTTTTTTAATAAATACTGAGTAGTGAATATTTTTAAGAGTTTTAAAAAAATGAATACGCACTTTATAATCGTGGTATTTCTGCCTTTTTGACACCCATATTAATTTAAATGGAAACATTTCTGTATTTCGCGAGGTCTCGTATGCCGAAAATCGCGATTTTCCATACTTACTCTCTATTTCATTTTTAGCGATACTAGAAAAAATTTGACAAAAAAATTTTTGTTTGCGGTCTTATAACTTTTGAACGCGCCGCGATCAATATGCAAAAAATCTTGTGTTAAGGTCCTTGTACTTTTGGCTACCTTCTGAAAAGAAAATTTTTTCAAAAATTTTGGGGGGTTAGCCCCAAAGTTGCCGAAATTTACGGTCGATTTTTTTCGGCCAAATTTCTAACTTTTTACCATATGGGGCTTTACGTCTGAAAAATTTTTTGCAAATTGCCCATACTTTCCTGAGCTTAAAAATATATAATTTGTTAGGGGTAACTCACCTGGGTCGGGTACCCCGAGAGATTAAAGGGGGTCAATTTCACGATTTTTGCTAAAAATCTTTGTATGGGGGACACATTATGCATATTTTGGCATCATGCTCAAAAACTGTTCGAGCCACAAGCCTGAGACCGGGGGGGATTTATGCAGAAATTTAAGTCCTACATTTTGGTGATATTTTCAATAAAATGTTGATGCCCTAAGGCACTGCAATGGCTGACCCCTAAAAATAAAACTTGTGACAAAGCCCCGCTACATAGGCGAGAAATATATCATTTTAAAGCTCTCGGCGTGTTGATTTCAAAAATATAAAAAATTTTCTCTAAATTTGCTCCAAAATAAGACCCGTTTGTACCCCCAAAATTAGTAAGGGGTGATTTTTTTGTTTTTATTATTTATAAGCCGTGTTTATATTCGTTTGAAAGCTCTATGCGCGCTGATTTCAAAAATATTAATTTTAGACTAAAATTTTTTATGGTTACCCGATTACATACCCCCAAATTTGAAAATTGGTATTTTTGCCATTTTTTCATTTTAAGTGACATGTTTATACTCATATGAAAGCTCTCGACGCACTGATTTAAAAAATATATAGTTGTTTTAATTTTCTTCAGTGGTTACCACTGAGTGGTTCTTCAATTCTTTAAAGCAAATTTTTTTATAATTTTGAAATCAGCACGTCGAGATCTTTAAAATGATATATTACTCGCCTATGTAGAGGGCCTGTGTCAAAACTTTTATTTTTAGAAGTCAGCCATTGCAGTGCCTTAGGGCATCAAGATTTTTTTGGGACTATCACCAAAATGTAGGACTTAAATTTCCGCGTAAATCCTCCCGGTCTCAGGCCTGTGGCTCTAACAGTTTTTGAGCATGATGCCAAAATATGAATAATGTGTCCCCCATACAAAGATTTTTAGCAAAAATCGTGAAATTGACACCCTTTAATCTTTCGGGGTACCCGACCGAGGTAGGTTACCTCTAACAAATTATAAATTTTTGAGCTCAAGAAGTATGGTCAATCTGCAAAAAAACTTTCAGACGTAAAGCCCCATATGGTAAAAAGTTAGAAATTTGGCCGAAAAAAATCGACCGTAAATTTTGGCAATTTTGGGGCTAACCCCTCCCCCCAAATTTTTGAAAAAATTTTCTTTTCAGGAGGTAGCCAAAAGTACAAGGATCTTAACGCGAGATATTTGCATTTTGATCGCGGCGCGTTCAAAAGTTATAAGACCGCAAACAAAAAATTTTTTGTCAAATTTTTTCCGGTATCGCTAAAAATGAAATAGAGAGTAAGAAAACTGTCTGGAGAGACCTTAAACCACAAATAATCTAATTAAAATGAGTCAGAGCCGCATTGAGTTTATACTGATTGTGACTCTTTGTGTCGTAGTAACGACACTATCGTCCTTGCTATGACACAATGAGTCAGAATCGTTATAAAACACTAGTAACTGTTACTTGTTTCTATCTTAATACCCAATTAATATAAACAAAATGAGTCAGAGTCACGTTGATTTTATACTGATTGTGACTCTTTGTGTCAGAGTAACGACGAAACGTCGTTGCGATTATTAAAAAAAGAATTTAGAAATGTTTCGGTATTTGGTAATAATGCTGTTGCAGTAATTAGTATTAATATAGTTACAGACTGTTTATTTTATTTTTTTAAACGTGCTGATGCAGCAAACAAGTGATAAATGCATACTTTTTTTAGTTTATTTTAAATCATTTTACAAAAAAACAATCACAGTTAGATAGCGCAATGAACAAAAAAAACGAAGGATTGTATCAAAATAAAAAATTATTTACCACTATCAATAATAACAACCATGATTGACAATTTATTTCTTACCGATTTTTAGTAAATGTCTATCATTTTAATAGGGTTATTGTCGCGTTTTTCTTGGCAAAAAAAGCACAATAAAGTTATCTTATTTCCGGTTCAGCAAAAAATCAATATCACCAGCAGTACTGAGCGCTTCCGTTATAGGCCCGGCTTACACTGAGGTGACATTTCCACTGGTGACAGCTATCACCGATGATATTTTCATTGCTAGGTTCAGATCGAGGTGGCCTTGTCACCTGTGGCAGTGCCTCAACTACGTTCATAACGAATAAAAACTGTGCAATTAAAAAAATAATGAAAAAATTTAAATATTTTTTTATGTATGTATGTTTGAAACCGCTTAAAAATTATGATAAACAGACCGTTCCACAGCAAGATTGCATTGTCACTGGTGATAGCAGTCACCGGAACGTTTGTATCAAACATGGTAGTGTTTACAACTAGGTGACAGCTGCCATCGTAAAGTGGCAGTTGCCACTGCTTTTGTGGTCGCTGAAAACATTACGGAAAAACATGAAAAAACGCAGCAATGTAAAATATTGCCAATTTTATCCCAAAAACACGTGATATTGCGTTTAAAAAAACAATTGTAAATTGCGGTTATAACACAAAAGCCTAATGTTTTTATTATAAAAAATAAATTTTGAGTAATTTTGTGACTATTTTGTTTTAATATTATATATATATATATATATATATATATATATATATATATATATATATATATATATATATATATATATATATATATATATATATATATATATATATATATATATATATATATATATATATATATATATATATATATATATATATATACAAATGAACATAATTAAATGGGCAATTTCGCATTGTTTTATAAACTGTGTATTGTTTAACCGCTGTGAACATACATAGCGGTGGGCCTCCCGGATTGTATCCTCTGTGCATAGGTGGTCAGCCTCCCAGATTCGGAGGGTGGTATACTCGACCCCCAAAAGTTAAAGGGGAGGGGTGTCCCAAAAATTTTTTGGGGTATACCTCAAATAACCCATTTTTAGCGTTTTAGTATTGAGACCCCCAAATTTTAGGGGGGGCGTGTGCGGGGTAACCCCGATTTTTAGATGGAGTGTCAGCAGTAATTGGGATTTTTTTTTTGGGGGGGGGTGGTATAACCCCCCAACCCTTTTCCACTCCCTGCCCACCTATGCCCCCTCCCTAAACCCCTCTGCCCACCTATGCCCCTGTGTGAATTTAGCTGTGGCAATGCTCCTGGTGATAGCTCTCACCAGTTGCAATGCCACCTCTGTGTGGAGCCAGCCTTTGAGTTGATCTTCTGACTTTCTGACTTTAGCATTGCAATTAAATGTTTATTCCTTAGCCATTTCTCTATCAATAATACATCTAAAGGTGATTGTAATATCAACCGGAGGGTGGGGGTTGTAATATAGACGTTTCTTGCTGCACCATTTCTCAATCAAAAATAATTCATCTAAAGGTAATTATAATATTGTCCGTATGGGTTGATATAGACGTCTCTCACTGCGTCATCTTTGTATCAACAAGAATTCAAATAAAAGTAAATATTAACAGTAATGCTTGATATAGGCGTCTCTGGCTTCCCCGTTTATCGATCAATAATAGATTGTTTAAAGGTGTTGTAATAACGTCTGTGTGGATTAATATTGGCTTTCTCGCTACGCGATTTCTCAATCAATAATAATTCATATACAGGTGATTGTAATATTGTCCGTAGGGGTTAATATAGACCCCTCTCACTGCGCCATCTTTGTATCAACAAGAATTTAAATAAAAGTAAATAATATCAACTGTAATGGTTGATATAGGCATCTTTGGCTGCGCCGTTTATCGATCAATAATAAATTGTTTAAAGGTGTTGTAATAACGTCCGCGTGAATTGATATAGACGTCTCTCACTGCGCGATCTTTGTATCAACAAGAATTCTAAAAGGTAAATAATATTAATTGTAAGGGTTGACATAGACGTCTCTGGCTGCGCCGTTTTTTGATCAATAATAAATTGTTTAAAGGTGTTGTAATATCGTCCGTGTGAATTGATATAGACGTCTCTCACTGCGCCATCTTTGTATCAACAAGAATTTAAATAAAAGTAAATAATATCAACCGTAATGGTTGATATAGGCGTCTGTGGCTGCGCCGTTTATCGATCAATAATAAATTGTTTAAAGGTGTTGTATTAACATCCGTGTGAATTGATATATACGTCTCTCACTGCGCAATCTTTGTATCAACAAGAATTCTAAAAAGTAAATAATATTAATTGTAAGGGTTGACATAAGCGTCTTTGGCTGCGCCGTTTATCGATTGATAATAAATTGTTTAAAGGTGTTGTAATATCGTCCGTGTGGATTGATATAGACGTCTCTCACTGCGCCATCTTTGTATCAACAAGAATTCAAATAAAAGTAAATAATATCAACCGTAATGCTGGATATAAGCGTCTCTGGCTGCCCAGATTATCGATCAATAATAAAATGTTTAAAGGTGTTGTAATAACGCTCCTGTGGATTGATATAGACGTCTTTCACTGCGCCATTTTTGTATCAACAAGAATTCTAAAAAGTAAATAATACTAATTGTAAGGGTTGACATAGACGTCTCTGGCTGCGCCGTTTTTTGATCGAAAATAAATTGTTTAAAGGTGTTGTAATATCGTCTGTGTGGATTGATATAGACGTCTCTCACTGCGCCATTTTTGTATCAACAAGAATTTGAATAAAAGTAAATAATATCAACCGTAATGCTGGATATAAGCGTCTCTGGCTGCCCAGTTTATCAATCGATAATAAAATGTTTAAAGGTGTTGTAATAACGTCCGTGTGAATGATATAGACGTCTCTCACTGCGCCATCTTTGCATCAACAAGAATTCGAATAAAAGTACATAATATCAACCGTAAAGCTAGATATAGGCGTCTCTGGCTGCTCAGTTTATCGATCGATTATAAAATGCTTAAAGGTGTTGTAATAACGTCCCTGTGGATTGATATAGACGTCTCTCACTGCGCCATTTTTGTATCAACAAAAATTTGAATAAAAGTAAACAATATCAATCGCAAGGGTTGACATAGACGTCTCTGGCTGCGCCATTTCTCGATCAATAATAATTCATATAAAGGTGACTGTAATATCGTCCGTAGGGGTTGATATAGGCCGTCGGCTGTCGGCACACAGATGCATAAGGGTACGTTGTGGAAGTGGTATATGGAAGGACTGGGGAATTGCTAGTGGTTGACGCCGTTGACGCGTAAGAAAGTCTGGACTGATTTTGATAATTTCTAAGCGTAATATCTTCCTGGCGCTTTAACCTTTCTTTTTGACCTTCCTTCTAAAATGATTTTTCTATTAACTACACTACGCAATTTTAAGTTAACAACTTTACATTGAATAAAAATATCTTCCTGGCGCTTTAACTTTTCTTTTTGACCTTCCTTCTAAAATGATTTTTCTATTAACTACACTAAGCAATTTTTTAGTTAACAACTTTACATTGAATAAAAACTTTGGCAAATGAATTAACCTTTTTTTTTTGTAAAAATAGGGTGTAAAATGATTTAAGTATAGACCGATTTAGGCATTAGGTTGCTTACCCAGGTAGGGACGGGATGTTTTTTTGTTGTGGTCGGTCTGCCTTAAAAAAATTTGCTGCCTCTTGCCTGCCTCACAGAATTTTCAAAAATACATGTATTTCGATTCTATGGAACATCTTTATGACAAAATACCACAGCATGTATTTTTCACTTTGATGCTTTAGATTTTAATTCAATATAGCATTGCCTTTTTTTATTTTTAAAAACTAGGCTCCTAGCTTTGAAAATTCTGGTTAAGCCCATAAAAAATTACCCAATTCAAATGGGTCCTTTTACCCCGATTTCACTCTTCGCTTTCGTATTAAGCGTAGCATAAGTAATGTTATATTTAAATAAAAATCGATAAATTACAATAAAATTTTGATTTACTTAGTAAATTTGAGCAAAAGTTGCATTTTCGCAATAAATATTAAAATCAAAATTTTTTTTAAATTAAGGATACATTATAGGGAACAAAAACCATAAAAAACTTCAAATTCACTTACTGTTTTCATAATGTAAGCAACGGTCGTAATTATAGAAGATAAAAATAGAAAAACTACAGATATCCAGGCCATCCAGTAAGACCAACCATAGAAATGTTGAGTGTGACTTTTTAAAATCTAAGAAGAGAAATAAATATTTTACTTCATTTCAGAAGTTTACGTGTAGATTTTACAAAAAGTATGGCAAACATTAGAAAAAATAAAACATATTATAATAAAATGTAATTTTACTTATTTATATTTATAACAAAATGTTTTACACATGCTAAAGCCTGCAAAATATTTAGCCCAAGCCATTCTCAACTATTTAAAAAATATTCTTTCTGTGTTCATCTATATTGCTATGTCTGGTCGATCCTTTGCTTTGTTTCTTAAGACATTGAGTAAAGTTAAAAGAAATAAAAAATAGTTTTATTAAAGATTAAAAATATAATTTTTAGTAAAATTTATCAAAAATTGTCAAAGATTTTGGACTTAATTATTTAGCTAAATTAAAATTAATTTATTTTAATATTAAAAGATACTTACCGGGTGCCAAGTCAATTCAAACGGAGCGTCATTTATTTCAAATCGAAAAATACTCACAGCCCTGTGCCAAACAATTATTGCTATTGTTGTGAATAATCCTGAAACATTTCAAAAGGATAGAAAACACAAAAATAAACAAAAATTACACTTAGTAGCGCGACCAATGTTTCATTTTTAACTTTGTTCAGACTTATAACAAGTTAAATTCGGTGAAAAAAATTTTTTTCTCTGCAAGTTAAAACTTGTAGTTTATAGTTTTTTTTACCATTTTATTGGTTTGAATCTAAAATTTATATGCGGAATCCACAATTTTGAAAAGTTGAATTGTTTTTTAATAGTTTTAAGCACACGTGGACTAAGAAGTTAGGATACTAAAAATCGATTAATAACTATAAGGACCCACATTGGTAAAGCTGATTAACTCTCTATTCATGAAATTATTTGTTTCTAATTTCAAATCAAGTCTTAGAATTTTTTATGTCCCAGATTCTTGCTATCGCCCGTTTAAACTATTTTTTCACTAATATAAAAAATCAATACCATAACTATGTCTATTGTATATTATTAAAAGTGTAAATTAATTTTTCGAAATATTTAAATCCGCATTATTCTATGAAACAAGATTTTTGTTCTGTTGAAATGATTGCTACTCTGTATAATTTCGGATCAATTTTTAGAATTTCTTATGTCCCAGATTCTATATATCGCCCGTTTAAACTATTTTTTTACTAATATAAAAAAATCAATGCTATAATTATATCTATAGTATTATTATTAGAAGTGTAAATTAATTTCTCAAAATATTACAATCCGCATTATTCTATGAAACAAGATTTTCGTTCTGCTGAAATGATCGCTGCTCTATAATAGCAATATTAAAAAAAAATTATTTATTTGGCATAAGCAAGATACGTAAAATCAAAATTACTCGGCGCTAACTTACGAAACCAAATACCATACATTACAGCACTGCGACGCTATACACAGTATGACTTGTCTCAGTCGAGGCTTGATATCGAACTTTCAGTACGCAAAGCAAACCGTCGTTACTACCGCAAAATGAGCCACAATTTGTATAAAATATGTGTGACTGTGACTCATTTTAAATTAAAAACAGGAGCCTATTAATTACAGAAAGAGTCACAGTCACGTGTATTTTATAATGGGTTTGGTTCATTTTGCCGTATTAACGACGAAACATTCTGCCGCTGCGCGAAAACTTCGAAACTACACCGCAACAGTACAACGCGCCTTTCACTGCACGCACAAAATGACGGCAAACAAATCGAAATTTTTCAGAATCATGGAATGGAGCAAATAATGTGTTTTTTTTTTAAAACTTTTCACTGATACAAAGTTTATGATACTCGTATCAAACTATAGTTCTATGTAACCCTTTGAAATATTTTCCTCGCAATTTATATACATGTGGGTTATTTTTGATTAGGCTCATTTTGCCGTAGTAACGACGAAACATTCTGCCGCTGCGCGAAAACCTCGAAACTACACCGCAACAGTACAACGCGCCTTTCACTGCACGCACAAAATGACGGCATACAAATAAAAATTTTTCAGAATCATGGAATGGAGCAAATAATGTTTTTTTAAACTTTTCACTGATACAAAGTTTATGATACTCGTATCAAATTACAGTTCTATGTAATCCTTTAAAATACTTTCCTCGGACTTTATATCGTCGTTACTACGGCAAAACGAGCCACAGTTCGTCTAAAATAGGTGTGTCTGTGACTTATTTTAAATTTAAAACGGAACTCTAATAACTACAGCATGAGTCACAGTCACGTGTATTTTATAACGACATTGGCTCATTTTGCCATAGTAACGGCGATATATATGTCGGTTATTTTTTATTATTAAGTCACTAGGACAAAATCATTTGTTCGCTGGTTTTAGCGTAGAATCCTACTGCGCTGTCACAAGTGTATAGTCATTCCTAATTAAAATATCCTTTAAAATTAGAGAAAAAAATTTTAAAAAAAACATAATATTTTATCTTTTACCTGAAAAACAAAGAATAATTCCAATGGTTAAAATCATGGGAGCAACGTTATCAATGAAACATTTTACACAAAGGTAGCTTACTGAAAGCAATAAACTAATAAAAGCCAAGGTTACACCAATAATAAACAATACAGATGCAATTCCGAGCATTCCTGAAAATATTAAAGAATATAAAATGTTCATTTACTGAATTTTCTTAAAATCGCAAAAACAGTTAAAATCAATATGCTAAAATATTTATTTTTATTTTTTTATTTAATGATCAGATAACAGAACTATAAATAACTCAATTTTGTTCATCATTTCATATTTTTTTCAACAGAATCATGTTTGTGACTTAATTGCCGCCAACAACATAAACCACACACTTATGCGTACAATAAATTTTGAGGATGTAAAACTTTTTCATCACGATTATCAAGCTTTTTCGTGAATCCTTAGTTTGATTTGTAAGATATATATTCGGCCAATAATTTTGATTGGAGGGGACAGTATTTTAACTAATATTTTTTAAAATTTAACAGATATTTAATTTAACAGATATTTAAAAATATTTCGTTCGACAGATAAATTCAATAGTTTTATAAACTAAATAAAAACTTGGAAGAATTAAATAGTATTAAAAAAACTTTTAGCGTTTAAACTTTGTGTTATGTTTTAAAAAATTCAAATTTAAAACATCATTTTTGTAGTATTCGTCTTAACCCTTTCCGATAATTAAAGCGAAAAAGCGCTTCTTAAAAACGGGAGATACACGTCATTGCACTAACAGCAGTAAAACGTGAACGTAATTTGAACACGGGAATTATTGTTATTAGTAAAGTTTGCTGACATTTTAAAAATAAAAACATAATGAATACGAACACTAAAAAAACGTCTAATCAACAGGTGAAGAGCGATATAGCTTTTTTTGTGAACCCTAACATAGGGCCGGTTCACACCGAAGTGGGAAATGACAAGTGACGCCTTCCAGGAGTGTTTACATTATTACGTCGTTACTACGGCAAAATAAGCCACAGCTTGTATAAAATGTGAGCGCCTGTGACTTATTTAAAATTTTAAACGGGAACCTATTAACTACGGAATGAGTCACAGTCACTTGTATTTTATAAAGACAGTGGCTTATTTTGCTGTAGTAATGACGATTACACCGTTATTGTTGCTGCGGTGCGAACGCGTCACTTGTCACTTGCCACTGCGGTGTGAATCGGTCTTTAACTGTGCAATCAGATGTTTTAATGCAAACATGTTTTAATGAGGGTTTATCATAGTGAACCCGAATGTTTCTATAAAAAACTCAAAAAAACATCAAAAATTTATCATATCGCTTGAGAAGTAAGTTAAAAGATTTTAAAAACTAAAAACGGTAAAAAAATTATATTTTCTTTATTAAAATTCTTTTTTTAATCAACCAAGTAAAAATAACGTTATTTTGTTTAAAATTTGATAGTTCTTTTCTTGAGTTCTGATTTTAATTGGAAAATGCAAATTTCATAAAAGAATGCAATAAAACTCACCAACACCAAATATTTTTTAAAATTGATGTGGGTTTTGCACTATTATTTAGCAGACGACACCTTAAAAAGTTTCCTGGTGCCAATCACACAGTAATAACAAAATAAATTATAGAGAAACTGACTTAATTTCGGCCACGCCTTAATTTCGGCCACCAAATTAGGGTGTTAGAAAATTGGATTATTTTTAAAACACAGAAGAACTAGCACAAAAGTAACTGGATTAATGTTGAATAAAGTGTTTTTGCAAAAGTTTTTTATTTTTGTTATTCTACATTACCAATATTTTCATACAAAAAGTGAATTTTTTGTGATTTTTTAATTTTTGCTTTGTGGTTAAACTGCATCAAATTTAGAACGAATCATTATATAACCTTAAAATATCTTCTATTTAAGGCTCAAACTTTTTTCATTTCATTTCATTTTATTTAAAAACTTGTTAATTTTCATGTTTTGATATTTTCTTCAAAATCATTTTGCGATGCGTTTAACTAACTGCGCATTTTAAGATTCCGTTAATTTCGGCCACCTGAAACTTAAGGTGAAAGAACCTGCCGTTTTTTGCTGTTTTTAAATATCATTGTACTACCGTATTTATAAAGATTTTTTTGCTCGTTTGACCTTGTTTTGACGGTTTTTAAGCCAAAAAAAAAATTGAACAAAAAATACAAGTTATTAAAACTTGTTTTTTTTTAAGGTTTTGACATTATTATTTAAAGTCTTGCTAATAACTATTAAAGTTCGCAAACGGAAAAAATTAAGTTATATGTACCAAGAACAATACCTAAGGGTAAATTTGCAACCTTTGGAAATTTTTATTGTTCGTTTAAGCAATAGTTATGGCCAGTTTTTTGTAGGTGGCCGAAATAAATGGCACGCGCCTTAACTTCGGCCACTTTAAAAAAAGGTTTAAACCCTCACTGATTTTTAAGTGTAACAGAAATATTAAAATTTTGCACTGAAATAACAAATATAGCTATTGTATGATTTTTAGGCCAAATTTTGGCTTGATTGAAAAAACCAGAAAAAACTTATTCAAAAAAATAAAAAAAGGTGGCCGAAATTAAGTCAGTTACCCTAAGTTTTAAAAAAGTAGATCAAAACCTATAGGGTAACTGACTTAATTTCAGCCAGTTTTTTTTGATTTTTTTGGATAAATTTTTTTTCTGATTTTCCCAATCGACCCAAGATTTGGTCTAAAAATCACACGATAGCTATATTTTTGTTATTCCAGTGCAAAATTTTAAAATTTCTGTTAGATTTAAAGAACAGTAGAGGTTTAAAGTTTTGTTTTAAAGTGGCCGAAATTAAGGCGCGAGCCATTAACTTCGGCCACCTGGAAAAACTGGCTATAAATATTGCCAAAACGAACAATAAAAATTTTTAAAGGTTGCAAATTTTTCCTTAGGTATTGTTCTTGGTACATATAACTTAATTTTTTCATGCTTGCAAACTTTCATAGTTATTAGCAAGATTTAATATAATTGTGTCAAAACCTTAAAAAAACAAGTTTTAATAATCTATTTTTTGTTAAATTTTTTTGGCTTAAAAAACGACAAAAAAAGTCAAACGAACAAAAAAATTGTTTATAAATACGGTAGTAGGATGGTATTTGAAAACAGCAAAAAACAGCAGGTTTTTTCACCTAAATTTTAAGGTGGCCGAAATTAACGGAATCCTAAAATGCGTAGTTAGTTAAACGCATTGCAAAGTGATTTTGAAAAAAATATCAAAACATGAAAATTAAAAAGTTTGAGCCTTAAATAGAAGATATTTGAAGGTTATATAATGTTTCGTTCTAAATTTGATGCAGGTTAAACACAAAGCAAAAATTAAGACAATCACAAAAAATGTACTTTTTGTATGAAAATGTTAATAATGCAGAATAACACAAATAAAAATTTTGGCAAAAACACTCTATTCAACATTCATTCAGTTACTTTAGTGCTAGTTTTTTTGTGCTTTAAAAATAAGCCAATTTTCTAACACCCTAAATTGGTGGCCGAAATAAGACCTGCCGAATTTAAATCAGATACCCTATATTGTATTGTATATGTATACAAAAACATATAAAACAAGAGAATTTTAGACTAAATTTTGCTAGAAAAATTGCACATGTTCAAATTTGTGAGAATATTCTCACAAAAATCCCCAATTTTCTGTTAATGTTTCCGCAAAACAATTATTAACGCAATGCCAGTTGTTTTTTTTTAAATTGCTACTTTCTTCGCGATGATTGTTGTTTTTTTGCACTGCGATTATTTTCGCACAACAAAAAAGATATCTTGGGCATTTGCAAGTTTTCTTGCAAAATTTTGCTCAGAAATTTAGTGTTCAGTCACATATTCTCTTATGTTATATATTTTTGCTTTATGAATAGTAATGGGTATCACAAACAATCCCAGTTTGGTCCAGCGCGCTTTTTTCTTCATTTTATGCGCAAAACAAAAAAAAATATTCTGATTTTTTATGGTTAATAAAAAATTACTGAATATTAAAAATTAAATATTTCGAATTACAGGACAATTTTTAGAAACATTAAAAAATGTTATTGTAATAAACGGTTGAATTATTTTCGTCAATTAATAAGGAAATTTGTTAATTAATTAATTAGATAGAAGATTTCGTTTTAAATGCAAAGCAACAACAACAATTTTTACTTGTATATCCCTGGGTTTTTCCGTTGATCTCAACATCTTCTATTGCGTACTTTTGATTAATGTAAATGCAGAACTCTTGCAAATCGGTCTTATGCGTATGGTAATCTAAAAAAATTTATTTAGCTTTTAAAAAAACACTATATGTACGTACTATTAAAATCAAATTCAAAATCATATTTTTTTTATTTTACAGAAAATATTTTTTATTGCATTTAAATTGGCCAAGAAAAAGTAGGAGAATATTCGACTGTGAGGTGCCTAGTAAGTAGAGTTATTGAGGCCCTAACTAAAGGTAAACCCAACGTGGCTGCAACACTTGTTCGTTTGATTAAAAAATGCCCCCATTAAGTGCTCATTCAAATCACGAGAATCTGACGTCACTTTTTCAGCCAATTAGATTCGATTTAATACGGAGTATTTGTTTGATGAAGTGACGTCAGATTCTCGTGATTTGAGTGGATACTTAATGGGGGAATTTTTTTAACCAATGAACAACTGTTGCAGCTACGTTGGGTTTACCTTTAGTATGCACGGTAGTTCGGCCAGTTAATGTGTCTCTGAGCAATATATGACTCAAATATTTTTTTTGTTATTGCGTTACATATTTTTGACAAAAGTGCTAGTCAAAGGTCAAATTTACAGTATTACCGGTACCAACAAAGAATAATTTAACACAAAAATGTATTCGGCTGTAAAATAAATTCGTAAACAAAATGTTGCTGGAAAAAGGACGCACATGCACAAACTATTTTTGGTCTGCAAAAATAGTGACAGTATATAATAGGTAGCGTAGAAAACTAGGAAAATAGTATTTTTTACTGCCAGACAACTAACACTACGTTTAAAATCGCTGAGCGAAAAACTAAAAAATGGCAAAATTCTGCTAAAAGAGTGGCACAAAGTTGTGCATGTGTAAATTTTCTAGAAAATTTTTTGGTCTAATATTTATTGTACCGTCGGATATTCTCTTGTGTTATACATTTCTGCTTATACAAACTAAAAATTATGTAGTTTTAAGATATAAACATATAAATATTAATATATATATATAATACAGACAAACAATTATTTCAACGATATGCAAAAACGTTGGGTGTGTCGAAAATAATAGCTTAGTATCGAACGAAACAAACCTAATTGGCCTACTAAGTCATTGAAATCATTTTAGTTCATTTAACATTAAACCCAATGCACAACCAACTTAGTTTCGGTCTTTAGGGTCTCCCCGTACAGTTTTCTTAAGTATGAATAATCTCGATCTTTGGCATACAACGAGATCTCGTGAAATACAAAAATATTTCCATAAAAAATTACTATGAGTGTTAAAAAGGCAGAAATACCACGCTTATAAAGTGCACATTTATTTTATTATCGGTAGTAGTTGAAATAATTGATGTTAAAAATCAAATTGCAACGAAATCTTTTTAAACCCTTCAAAATATTCACTACTCAGTATTTATAAAAAAATACTTCCATTAAAAAGGCACCTTTACCTTTTTTCACGTACGTAAAAATTAATCAAAATATTTTTGTATTTATGGTTTAATATACGATTTTTCGAAAAAATGGGAGTTAATTTTTTCAAAATTGCTGCGAAACGTGGATTTAATTTAATTTGGTAAAGTTTAAAGCTCCAAATAGTATGTTTTTATTGAAATATATAATTTTTAAACTGCCATAATAGCTCTCGTGCTGTTAATCTGTTGTGTGTGCATATTTTAGATTTATAAAAAAGCCGTGGATTTATAAACCTCTTATTGAAAATTTGGGCAGTTGGTTGTGTGGCGCAGTCGGATAGAGCCGTTCCCGTCTGTCAGTGTTAAAGCTTTTGAGGGAGGGAATTCTCACTGTAAACTTATCAAGGCCACATTATTTATTAATATTTATTTTAGATTTATTGTAATTTTTTTAATGAATTATAAGGCAGAAAGGTTGGGTGTAATAATTCAAACGGAATTTGTTTCCTACTTTTTGACAGCTCATTCAAATTTTAGTAGTCCGGAATATTTAAAGTATTTTTTAATGCTCTATAATTACAATACATAATAAAATACATTTTTAAAATAATTACAATACATAATAAAATACATAATGAAATGAAATGAGATGATAATTTATTATCACAGAGTATGATATAACATACAATACACTCTAATGTACAGAAAAAAGCAAAATATGTATCACATTACAATATTAGTCGTAAAACACCCAAAATAGACAGGTATTCAATACATAATGTTACTAGTATACAATAAAAAATTTTGACATATCAAACGTTTTTAACTTTTTACAAAATTAAATAATAAAATAATAAAATAATTAAATAATAAATAACAAATAATAAAATACATATTTTAGATTTATAAAAAAGCCGTGGATTTATAAACCTCTTATTGAAAATTTGGGCAGTTGGTTGTGTGGCGCAGTCGGATAGAGCCGTTCCCGTCTGTCAGTGTTAAAGCTTTTGAGGTCGAGGGATCGATTCTCACTGTAAACTTATTTTCAATGCCACATTTTTTATTTATTATTAATATTTATTTTAGATTTATTGTAATTTTTTTAATGAATTATAATACAAAAAAATTGTTTGTAATAATTCAAACCGCATTTGTTTCCTACTTTTTGCCGCTCATTCAAATTTTCGTCGTTGGGATATTTTAAAGTATTATAATGCTCTATAATTACAATACATAATAAAATACATTTTATGTAAACAAAAAAATAAGTTTTGTTCTGGATTTGAACTGGTTTTTTATTGAACGCTGTGAAGTGAAAACTGTCCCGAGAGATCTAAATGTCTCATTTATAAATCATAGAGAATAGTGACAAGTAATAAGTGACGCTCGCGTTTATACTGTGGCACTTTCACTGGTTGCTTCGGTCTGAACGCGTAGTCACTTGTCACTTGTCCCTCAGTGAAATGGCCTTACATTGTTTGCACTTATTTTATCTGTTTTATACCTTTCGGCACCATTTGAATGCGTTCTTACTTCTAACTTGTCACTCAGTTAAGTAGTCTTACAATTTTTGCACTTATTTTATCTGTTTTATACCTTTCGGCACCATGTAAATGCGTTCTTACTTGTCACTTGTCACTCAGTTAATTAGTGTTACAGTTTTTTGCACTTATTTTATCTGTTTTATACCTTTGGGCACCATGTTGACGAAGCATTCGCGGTACAAACCGTAGGAGCGATCGAAATACACGTCGTATCGATTGATTGAGACGAATGTTTCCCGGTAGGTGTCGTTCCCGGCGATCAAGTTCAACAAATCCTCGCGACGGACGTCGTATTCCGACCAGTGATTGGTTGCCAATGACGTCACCGACAGAACTATGCCGACCGAAGTCAGGAACGCACCCATCCCGATAAAAATGGTGGAGCGCATTTTTAAAGTTTATGATCGTTTGAAGTTCATTTTTAATATTTGAGCGTGGAACCGTTTTATTCTTGTAAACATGACAAGCTATAAAATTATAATTAGTGTATATAATTACAGTCTTGAAACAACGACAAAAAAGTATGTTTTGTTGTATTTTTGCTTTGTTTTTAGTGTGAAAATCAAGTTGAATAAGTGTTTAAGAAAAACACGCATGTTATTAAGCAAACAATAACCAGAATACAATATCTTCATTATTACTTCTAGTTCAAACTAGCCAAATATAACTAGATCTGTCAGTTTTTATTTTTGTTCTGTTTTTGATTATTTTTAATCATTATTTTGATTATTTTTAATAGCCAAATATACTAACGGCATGTTAACTACCGGCTAAGTTGAAAAAAAAGCTGAAAAAAAAAGAAAAAAAGCTTTTATTGCTTGAATTTGTTATCTTTCTCCATTAAACTTAACCAATTTTTGGGTTTGAATTTAAAAACATAATATTTTAACAAACAAATAAATATCTATTTTAAATACAAGCTATTAATAACTATTTGGATATGAAAACCGTTCTTTAAAATTATAGGTAAATAAAATCTAGCTGACCTCGATAATTGCAGTATTGAATCGACTACTTAACAAAAAAATCCTTGAAAATTGGTAACAAAAGTGGCTTAATAATAAAAATTAAAACACGTATTTTAATAATTATTTATCAAATTACTTACTTTGGAACCGAAATGCAAATTTTTTAAGGCAAAAATTTGGTTAATTTTTTTATATTTTGTAAAAAGGTAAAATTAAAAGAATTCTGCGTTCCTATTTGTTTTTTTAAACGTCCTAGCCGCACAATTTTAAGTGGTTTGCTCATGTCTGCATACTAATTTACGAGGTCAGCCAAGATTAAAACACGTATTTTAATAATTATTTATCAAATTATTTACTTTGGAACCCAAACGCAAATTTTTTAAGGGAAAAATTTGGTTAATTTTTTTATATTTTGTAAAAAGGTAGAATTAAAAGAATTCTGCGTTCCTATTTGTTTTTTTAAACGTCATAGCCGCACAATTTTAATTGGTTTGCTCATGTCTGCATACTAATTTACGAGGTCAGCCAAATATAATTCAACCATATTTCATTTTATTATATCATTTTCGAATATATGCGTTGAAAAATTATTTATTTTGATTAACTACACTACAACGAATGTATTAAAACTAAAGATTAAACTTATACTATTATTAGAAAAGCTAAAAAATAGGATTTTATTTATATTCGACTAACTTAGTTGGCAGTTAGTCTCTTAGAATTTTTTTCGTCTAAAAATCGCTGCGCATTCGCAGAAGAGATTCCGCGTCAGTGCCGCACTCTGTCAAGAAAGCATGAGAATAAAGAATGTCCGACAGTGTGTTGAACAGCTGTTCAAATTGCAGGTAGATTATTCCAGTGTAGATTTTTTATTATGTCAAAATAAAAATTTGCGGACGCAAAACTCCTAGATTAAGTTTTTTAACATACTACACTGTCGAATATATCAAATTAGTCAAAATATTTTACGTTTTAACACATAAAATAATTTACACGTTCGTTGCAACAAAAAACCTGGAACATTTTACAACATTACTTGGAAAAAATTTCACCTGAGGATATTAAGTTAGCAGTTTTTTTGCAGTTGTAAGTTTGCAATTTAAAAAATTGTAAACTCAAAAGGCATAGGTGAAATTTTTTCACATAATACTGTCAAATAATTATACTATTCGAAATATTTCATGTTTTATTATGTAAAATAATTTATACGTCGGATTCCACAAAAAACCGTTGAATATTTGCCAACATTAACCTCATCAAAAAGTTTTACGTTCGCAGGTTTTTTGTTTGCAAAATCTGGGTCTACATGTAGAATAATCTGCAGCGTTACGTAGAAAAATTATCATGTAGCTTATTCCACAGGTAGTATTGGATTTTTTTACATGGTGAAAAATCTAGAATGTGTAATAAATTCTCCACTTTTATGCATTTTTGACTGTGTTAAACTCCGCGTCCGGCTCCAGCTGGGCACCAAGTTTAACACAAAGGAACGGTGGCGCGGAGTCTTTTCTGCGAATATGCAGCGGACAGAATCCTAAAGGGTTAACATGCTTCTAGTGAACTAGCCTCAGCTCGACTCGGCTTTTCTTGTAAAAAGTATAAAGCGCGCAGGAAAAATTTTACGTTTTAATATTTTACCATTGTTGAATTTATTAGAGTTCGTTTTCCAGTCTGCATTACAAGGTCATTCCGCAAAAAAAACTAATTTTTTAAATAGAAAAAACTGCAACGAAGGCATTGTTTTAAAAACAAAGTCATTTTAAAAATCTTACGGCCTAACTTATTCGTTAGTTAACACACGTGTCCACGGGCCTATTTCATAAAAACGTTTGTAAAGTTTCATTTTACAAATCTCCGCCTATTTTTTGTAAATTACATGATGGAGGATATACGACAAGGCGAATATTGATTGGTCAGCGGGGATGAAAAGACGTGGCTGCGATTAATCAGCGCAGAACAATGCGCGGAGATGCTCCCCCTGGATTACAAGTCAAAAAACCTTTATCGTGGATTTTACAAATAATAGGCGGAGATTTGTAAAATGAGAATTTACAAAGGTTTTTATGAAACAGGCCCCTGTTCTTTAAAAAAAAATTTTTATTTTGATCCCTTAACTCTAAAATAATTACTCCAAAAACATTACATAAAAAAGAATTTATTCGTAAATACAAAATAGTTAGATAGATTGATAAAGGAAGTTAAGTTATACATTTATGAAGAAAATTTATAATGCAAATGTTAGAACAAAAAAATAAATATGGATGTACAGATTATGTCGAGTCAAATAATCGAGCTTTTTAAAATTTATTTTTAACCTAGCAAAATTAATAATTTATAATATTCCCCATGTTTTTAGCTTTCCTCAAGTATCTTGATTTTCTTGATTTGATAAAAAATCGTCAAGATATTTCAGTTCATTATGGAGTCAATAAAATGCTTAAAAATATGTTTAATCACGATAGTCAAAACTCTCCCATTTAAACGGAAATTATTCAATGCTAATACTCCTTACAAAGTTATAACGTATTAGAATCGCTTTTAGCCAATTAGTGCTTATGAAAAAAGAAGATCTTTCATCCATTGAAGATTAGTTTTATTCTAAGCACGAATTGGCTAAAACTGATTCTATTAGCTCCTCCCACAACCATTCCCACAAAGCAAAACATAGATGACGTGATCACGAATACTATATGAGATTTTGCGCGTCCTTAAAATCCTGAAGTGATTAAAAACTGCGTCATAATCAAAAAAAAATTATAACATATTCACTTTTATATTATCACATAATATTATTTTTGATTTGGTGACAAAATTTGAAATATATTTTGCATCTGTCATTTCCTTGGCAAAAGCTAACACTTTACCAGAGCTTGCCAGGTAATTTCGGTGTTGCCACGCATAACCTTTAGTACTACGACAAAAAAAACCCTTTAGTACTAAAGCACTTTAGCCTTAGTTTTAGAACTAATGACACCCATATACCGTGGTATTATTTATGTTGTCTCTGTTCAATCTTATTTTTTTTATTATCGTTGGTACAGGTTGGCACAAGTTCTTTCAACATTGGCTCGGATCTAACATAAAAGGTAATAGTGAAAAAAGTTTCTAAAAAATTTTTTAAATGACTGCAATCAAAAAAAATTAAAAATTTTAAACAAAAATAAATAACAAACACAATATAAAATTCAAAAAAGACGTTTTCTAATGCATATGTTTATATGATTAATATGTTTACGAACTATTAGTAAATAATTTAATAATTCTTAGTGGTTTAAAAATTGCTAAAAAAACTAACTTAAAAAGTAGGAAGGTACCACGCATTGTCGTATCCGTAATTTATTTTACAAATTCACAACATGACTTCAAAAAATATTAAGCAATGCAAAATCGATTATAGTGACTTTTAATTTTTAATATTAAGAACCAGCATGTGTGAGTTTTGGTATTAAAATCAACTGATAATTCTTTCTATAAATTGATTTAAAAATTCTGTAACAAAAGATCAGTTTAAGTTATGAATCTTTATTTTATCAAACTTTATATCTTTTTAATCTGGTTTTAATCCACATGAGAGTCCTACTGCGGCTGATTTCAAATGCGAAAATTTTGTTTGTTTTTTTTTAAATAATAGAAAATTTTGGAAGAAAAAACATGCAAAATAAACTTTATATTGGAAACGTTTTAACAATATTAAATAATTATGTTTCGCGCGATAGAAAATGAAATTTCTGGGACCGATTTTTCGTGAACATCTTTGTCAAAAACGTTTTTCAACAGCACCCGTTAAAACTCACGACAAAATAAACAATTAGATATGTCGATATAATTTGCTGCCTGGTAATTTGGTAAATCGTTATTAGAAGCGCTAAGCCATAATTTTTTTAAATTTGCTATATAGTTTTTTCATTAAAATTTCACATACTTTTAATTATATTTTATGGCTAAAGAAATTATTGTTGTTTTAAACTCCAGCGGAAACGAATTTGATAGATTAAAAAATAAATCACTTTTAGAAAATATTTTTTATACAAACCATCCAAACCAAAGCGAATTATAATCCAGTTATATAATTTATAAACACAAAACAA
>JASAMX010025575.1:0-31564 GCA_030248175.1 Microlaimidae sp. YZB2_3
AAATCCAGAGGGGGGTCAGGGGTAAAAAATTTGAAAATTTTGGGGGAGGGAGGGGGCCCCTGGATTTTTTTCTAGGGGGGGCCCATAATTTTGATGCTAGGGGGGGAGGTGGAGTGGACCCCACCCTACCCCCCTTGTTCATCTATGGGGGGGGGGGGTCAGTGCATGGATCTGTAGCTTATATATCGTTAGACCTGTGCACTGCCTCCCCAGAGTTTTATTGGGGGGGGGGCAATTCGCAATTCTAAAACACGGGGATGGGCACGGGGGCGATTTTGAACCGGGGGGGACAATAAAACGGGGGGGCAAGCAGCGGAGAAAAAAACGAAAAGAGAAAAAAAAGAAGGGAAAAGGAAGGGGTACAAAAATGCGAAAATAATGTAAAAATAGGTCTAAAATGGTTTAAAATGCATTTAAATATGCTAAAAACTGCAAAAATTTCGCGATGATGGCGTCAGATTATAAGTAAAAAATGACGACATAATTTTTGGGCGGGGGGCAATAAAACGTGGGGGGGCAAAACCTCCAATAAAGCGGGGGGCATTTCCAGATTGTGCACAGGTCTGTATCGTTACCTACTAATCTATGTCTGCTCAAAAATAAGTGAGACTAGAAAAAATTTTTGCAAGAATTTCTTTTTTTTAATGAAAAATAGACTACGAGTTTTGATTTAGATCTTGATTTTTTATTTATACCTGTGTTTCTTTAACAATTAAGAAACTTCAATCTTACCAAACGGAACAAACGCAGCGTGCAAAACTTTTTCGTCAACCTCTTCGCCAAACCCGCCAACGTAACAAGTCCGCTTTCGATTGTGAGGAAAATTCGTGTAAGTAGCCATCTGGAATCAAAAACGAAATTTTTTACGAAACGAAACGAAAGCTTCATTTTATACAATGTAATAGCTTTTGGTAAAAGTGCAGTATTAAACACCACCGCAACATTTACAAAAATTTTGCACAAAAATATATGTTATTGATGGTGCCACATCTTAATATCTATCACCATGAAAATTGGCGCTTAATAGCCGTTCTCGAAATATTAAAGGGGGAGTTCAAAATCCCCCATACCAAATTGCGATTTTTACCAATTTTTGACCATGGTTTTAGAAGGAAGTTTTTTAAAATATAGATTTTTAAGGGCACACATTTAAACTTTAGACTTGTCTTGTCCGCACTTTTTTGTTTTAATTTAAAGTTTATTGCAAACTCATGGACATCCCAGTATGGACAGAAAACTACCCTACTTCTATAAACATAAAAAAATCAATTTTAAAATTCTATTTAATGCAGCAAATAAAATTTTACTTAAAAATATATGTTATTGATGGATGGTGTCGAATCTGAATATCACCCTGATAATTAGCGCTTTATAGCCGTTCTCGAGATATTAAAGGGGGAGTTCAAAATACCGCGGGGAAGTTGGCATGCTTTCGTGTCGGTCTTCCTGCCGGCTTTCCCGCTGGCTCTCGCTTTTATGCGGTTTTTAAAAAAAATGATAATAAGTATTCATGAAAATAGCTAAAAACTAATGAAATACGAATTTTCTAATTAGTTTTGATGTTAAAATAAATTTGACTTAAATTAAAATACGTTAAAACTTTAGCATGCGTTCCTTCCGGCTCTCCCGCCGGTCTTCCAACTCCATTTAATAAACTCGTTTTTCCTTTCACCTTAGTTAGGACGTTTTCAAAGCGTTCCCTCTCTATAACAAATAAGGCGGCTAAAACAGAATAGCCAGCAATTTGGGGAGCCAGCTGAGATCCAGCCAGTATGCGTTTCCGCCGGTCTTTAGACCCCGTTTCATTTGCTCGTTTTTATAATGTTTCAAAAATATATTCGCTGTAGGCGTTTGGCACGCAGTATTAGAAGTCGATTTTCAATTGCTGGCTATCCTGTTTTAGCTGGCTCAGCTGAGTTTCTCAGCTGGCTCCCAGTTGAAAATTGCTGGCTTTCTTATTTTATCAAGAAAGAGATCGCTTTGAAAAAGTAGAACTTAAGGTTAAGGAAAAACGAGCGGATGAAATGGGGTTGAAAGACCGGCGGGAGAACCGGCGGGGACGCATGCTGAGTTTTTTTTAATCGCGAGAGCTGGCGCAAAGCATGCTAAAGTTTTTTAAATAAAAACCGTATATTAATTTAAATCAAATTTATTTAAACATAAAAACTAATTAGAAAATTAATATTTCATTAGTTTTCAGCTATTTTCATGAATACTTATTATCATTTTTGCTTAAAAACCGCATAAAAGCGAGGACCAGCGGGAAAGCCAGCGGGAAAACTGGCACGAAAGCATGCCAACTTCCCAGCGGTGTTCAAAATCCCCATACAAAACTGCGATTTTTACCGATTTTTTGACCATAGCTTTAGAAAGATTTTTTCTAAAATATAGATTTTTAAAGTTTGGACTTGTCTGCAGTTTTTTTGTTTCATTCAAAGTTTATTACAAAGTCTGAACATCCCAGTATGGACAGAAAACTACGCAACTTAAATAAACATTAAAAAATCAATTTTAAAGTTTGCAGTTTTGTTTGCAAAAAAATAATATTAATGATAAATTTCCATTAAACGGTATGTTTTCAAGGATTGAAAATAAACCTTCATTTTTGCCTAAGCTTAAAAAAACCCACTTGGCGACCTAAATTAAAACAACAATCAACCCGGCGATCTTAATTTAAATAACAATCAACCCCTCACTGATGTTAAACTTAGAAAAGAACTAAGCAGCCATCATAAGATGGCGTTTTAATGTGCTGCAGTGACCTGGTGCCAATCAAATTTAAAAAATGCACTAAAATAAGAGTTCAAATTTCTACCAATTAACTTTTTAAATTAAAAAATCAATTTAATATTATTATTAAATATATTCCCTTGCTTATGTTTACTATCAGCTCTTTTCTTACAATCAGTATCATATTTTACTAAAATAAAAATTCATTCATTATATTTTACGATCGTGATCTTTGCCGACGGTTCTGTCGACGGTTTTAAAAAATGCCGACGATTTGATAGTAAAATTGCAATAAAAACATTAATACCTAAAACAAACTGTCGGCACTAAGAATATAGATAAAATAAATCATTCTACGCAAAATCAAACTTAAATTTTGGATAATTATTTGCAAAATAGCATAAAATCTTATATTGAAAACCGTCGGGGAGTTGTCGACGGTTTTAGGATGTTGAATGAATTTAAAAAGTTTTTTAGAGAATCTTGATGTTAATATTAGCTCTTAATTACAGTTTTCAAGAACATAAAAACGTTATTTACATTTTAGATTATTGCGAAATAATCGAAAAAATTGAAATTTAAAGTATCGAATTGCGTGCGTTTTTTTTGAAATTTGCTATATGCCAATTATTTTACTTGCATAAGCTCCGCCCCTCAAAATGTAGGATTAGAAGCTTGAAGGAACTAAAAATTTTTTAAAACTATTTTTTGTTTATCATTTTTAGTTGAACCGATGTGAAGAAGATTAGATTTTATTCGTTTAAGCGTCAAACTTTGTTTATATAGCCAAAAAATAAATTGGTTACTGGTAATTTACAACAGAAATTAAGTACAGGTACTAAAAAACGTGTATCAAAAATCGATTACAGATTTCCACGCCACAATTACTAAATAAAAACATGTTTCTAGTAATTAAAAATAAGTGACATTATAGATTATGCAGTCAACAATTTTTTGTAAACTTAATATTTTTTTATTTATCAAAGAACAATAAAAAAATAAAATTTATTTGCTTAAATTTTTTTATAATTAATTTAAAACAACAAAATAGTCCTTAACATAAAAATATAGTAACTAAAATGTAGCTCAAGTTTAAATAAACTTCAAATCGTACATTTTGAGGAGCGGAGCATATGCAAATTAAAATAAATAGCATATGCGAATTCCAAAAAACGAACGTTATTTGAGGCAAGCACTAAAAGACACCTACCACACCCACTACACCTACTACACCGACCGACCTAAGCAACCTAAGCAAAACCTCAAAATCAAACAAAACATTAAATTTAGCTTGATTTTAAGGTTTTGCTTAGGTTGCTTAGGGAAATTTTTAGTAACAAGAGGACTTTCACCCCTCGGTCGGTCCGTCGGTGTAGTAGGTGTAGTAGGTGTGGTAGGTGTCTTTTAGTGCTTGCCTTATTTGACACTTTAAATTTTAATTTATTCTTATTTCACAATAATCTAAAATGTAATTAACGTTTTATGTTCTTGAACATTGAAATTAAGGTGTAATATTAAAATTAAGATTCTCTAAAAAACTTTTTAAATTCATTCAACATCCTAAAACCGTCGCCAACTCCCCGACGGTTTTTAATATAAGATTTTAAGCTATTTTGCAAATAATTATCCAAAATTTAAGTTTGATTTTGCGTAGAATGATATATTTTATCTATATTCTTAGTGCCGACAGTTTGTTTTAGGTATTAATGTTTTTACAGCAATTTTTTTATCAAACCGTCGGCATTTTTTAAGGTGTCCGGAAATTTGAACGCCAGCACTTGATCGCCGAGCATTTGACCGCCAGCATTAGAACGCCGCGCACTTGAACGCCGAACATTAGAACGCCAAGCATTAGACCGCCGCAGTATTGCATATAAATTTTATGCAAATTTTTGTTTTCCGCCACCTGCAAAGAATTATAGCAACACAGCACTACGACAGTATAAACTCCCCAAAACTAAAAAGTTTTAGTTTTTTTCGTCTTTGCAAAACAAACTATTAAGTATAAACTTTTTGTTTAATTTTTAGGTTTTGCTTAGGCTTAGGAAAAAATAGTTATCTGAAAAAAAAAACTCTATTAAATATACATAAAAATTTAGTTTGATGTTTAGGTTTCGCTTAGGCTCAGGAAAAACAGGTTTAATTTATTAAAGAACTAACCGTTTACTAAGTTTTTTTCTTTAATTTCAAGGAAAAATATAAATTTTTGACTTATTGTTTATTGTTAACACAACATTGCTTTTGTTTAAATATTATATTAAAAACATTTTTTATATTTTATTGAGTTTTTTTTATTCTTTGGGGAAGTTTATACTACCTTGGCGGGGAGTTTTAACCTCCTTTTTAAAGCAACGCGTACTGCGGGGGTCTAATGCTCGGCGGTCTAATGCTTGGTGATCAAGTGCTGGCGTTCAAATTTCCTAAAATCTTTTTTAAAACCGTCGGCAGAACCGTCTGCAAAGATCACGATCGTTTATATTTTTATTTTAATTAATTAGCTAAACGTCCGTACATGCGTTTCACATGAATACATGAATTACTGTATGAAATGGACTGATACTTTTTTTTTGAATATGGTTGTTTCAGGGTAATCTCACCGTTATGTGATGCCTTGCATTTACATTTTATAAACCTTAAAAACTGCACAAAAGTATATATTTTTATGTGATAATCAAAAAAACACGTTATTTAAAGGAAAAAAATCTTAAAATTAAAAGTGAAAATAGTGAAAAAAGCCCATTTTGTATGGACCTTCTTGGATCTTTAATATCTGGAAAACAGCTAATGAGCACCAATCCGCATAATCATATCCATATCCGCCATAAATAAATACATATATGTGAACGCAAGATTTTCCTTATCTCGGTGGGGGTGTTATACTGCACTAATACCGAAAAATGAAATGATAATACAATAGAATTAAATTATGCATAGACTATGCTTAGTAAAATATTAATTCTGCTATCTGATCATTAAACTTTATCATAACAAAATTTCAGAGTTTTCAGCGCGCTTAAAATTACCACTAGCGCGTTGAAAATCAGAATCTGCCATTTTGGTGTCCAGAAATTTCGTCTTCTACACCTCGTCTTTCAACATCTCGTCTTCTACATCTCGTCTTTTGGATGCGACTTTCTAAAGGTACTTTCAAAAATGCGAGTTTCCCCCCTAATGATAATTTTTTTTTTGATTTTTGGGTTTTGTTTAAGCTTCTCAGAAAAAAATAAGGTTTTTACTCTTCAGTTCAAAAAGCATCATTAAATACAAATTTACCATGATAAAGTTTTGCTTGATTTTTAGGTTTTGCTTAGGTTTAGGTTCTCAGTTTTTTGAATAAATCATTTAATAAAAATTTATCATGATAAAAATTTTGGTTGATTTTTAGCTTTTGCTTAGGTTTAGGTAAAGAAAGTTTTTCAATACATTGTTTTAGTTAAAAAATAGGAGAAACTTGTCTTTTGAAAAGTGAGTTTACAAAATGGCATCTAAAAGACGAAATTTCCGGGAACCGCCAGTTAAACGTTCATTTACTAATGCCAATTTATTAGTTAAACGTCCGTACATGGGTTTCCATGAATACATGCACTAGTCTATAAATGGACTGATACTTTTTTGAATAGGGTTATTTTGCAGTCTTCTCACTGTTATGTGATGCTTTGCATTCTCGTTTTATAAACTTTAAAAACTGCACAAAAGCATATATTTTTATTCGATAACCAAAAAAAAACGTAATTCAAAGGAAAACAGTCTCAAAATTAAAAGTGAAAATAGTGAAAAAAGCTGATTTTGTATGAAGCTTCTTGGACTCTCTTTAATATCTGGAAAACGGCTAATGAACGACAATCGGCATAATCATATCCATATTAGTGTTGTAAAAAGTTACTTTTACTTTTACTTAAAGTAATAAAAGTAACGGATTTTGGATTACTTTTACTTTTACTCGACTTTTAAAATTTCAAATACATTTACTTTTACTCTTACTCGACTTTTGAAATTTCAAATACTTTTACTTTTACTCTTACTCGGATTTTCCACTGCAAATACTTAAATTAATTTAAGTAAAGCTTAAGTAATTTCAATGGGTTGATTTCCTATGGGCTTGTTGCAAAGTAAATGGCAAAAGACAATTTTTTATGCCGCTAACACGCTAAAACTATTTATTTTGACTAAAAAACTTATTAAATTGATAATTATGCATAAAATTAGCAAAAAAACCTTAGAACGGAGCTCTGGAGCTCCAAAAACCGGTATTTTGCTCCGGTTCAAAATTACTTTTATTATACTTTTACTCTTACTTTTACTTAAAAAAATAGGTCTTACTTTTACTTTTACTTTACTTAAATAAAATTTTGACCATTACTTTTACTTTTACTTTACTTAAATTAAAAAATCACCAATTACTTTTACTTTTACTTTACTTAAATTAAAATTTTTCAATTTACTTTTACTTTTACTTAAAATAATTCAAAATCAATACTTTTTACAACACTAATCCATATCCACCACAAATAAATACATATATGTGATTGCAAGATTTTCCTCATCTTGGTAGTGCTGTTATACTGCACTAATACCTAGCTGTTCAAATCTTATCTAATATAAGTTTTAATTATAAGTTGTTTTTTTAACTTTCTTTATTTCAAACGAACCAATAGATTAGAGATTGACTCTGACGGACATTTTGCTAAAAATTTTTTTGTGAGTCAAAAAGTGTGAGTCAAAATATCTACGTCTCAAAAGATACTCGAATTATTACACTCATAAAATGTTTTGCAATTTTTTAATATAAACGAAGATACGCGCACAAGAGGAAATGGTTTAAAGCTAATTAATAAAAAAACACGACTAGAAATAAATAAACATTTTTTTAGTAACCGCGTGATTAATATTTGGAACTCATTGCCTCGAGAAATTGTTCTTTCCAATAAACTAAGTTCATTTACTAACAAACTTAGATCATATGTTCTATAATATTTTGTTGCAAATGATTTTTTTTTTATTTACCTTAAGATGTTAAAAATTGAAAAACTTATTTGTAAAATAATATTGTCTAATTAATTGCATTATTATATTACTAAAAAATGCACGTTACTTTATTAGTTTTTTTATGCTCTAATATTTTGCTCTACGCTTATTTGTAATGTTTTCAGCTATTCATCATCTAAAACGTTTACTTTAAAAAAAAAATTTTTTTTTGCCCAAAACGAAATACTTTATACTCACAAAACTTGCTAGATTACAAGAATATTAAATAAAAAAAAAACGTTTTTTTTTTGTTTCTTTTTCTTCTTTACTATACTTTATTAGCCCTTGCAACTATCATTCATTAACTATATTTACTTTATTTCTACATTTTTACCATGATGATTGGATGTGTATTATTTGATATCAGATTTGATTGTGTTTTTTTTTTACAGTTTTTATTAAATATTGTACCTTGTTGTTACTGTTTGTAACTTGTGCAATAAACATTTCTATTCTATTCTATTCTATTCTATTTTAAAATAAATTTCGAATTACTAAAATCTATTTTATTTTATTAATCTAACAATGAACCAGTTTTAATAATATTTTTAAAAAGGTTGTTTATTTCAAAATAATGAATACAGGCCCGAAGTTGTCTTGATTTGTTAAAAATTTTTAAACTGACGATCAAAATATTGTCTTTAATCTAACTGGACTCTTATAGGCAAATAAAATCTAGCTGACCGCGATATTTGCAATATTAAATCGACTATTTAACAACAAAAACATTTAAAATTTTTCACTAAAGTGGATTAATAACAAAGATTAAAAACTGTATTTTAATAATTATTTATCAAATTACTCAATTTGAAACCCAAATGCAAATTTTTAAAGAGCTAAAGATGGTTAATTTTTGTATATTTTGTAAAAAGGTAGAATTAAAAAAATTTCGGCCTTCTTATTTGTTTTTTTTTAAAAACGTCATTACCGCACAATTTTTATTGGTCACCTCATGTCTGCATTCTTATTTTCAGCGTCAGCCAGATATAATTCAACCATAGCTTCCTTTGAGCTAAAAAAAATTTTCAAAACTTTTTTTGGTTGTCCCGAAAATTGTTAAAATCAGTTCTTTGAGTATTTTTATCTGAGTTTAATCACAACAACATTTAAAACTGAAAATTTCAAAAAGATCCAATAATTCATAAAAATTAGTGAGTTACAATTTAGAAAAACCTTAAAATTAGCTCGGTTGAGTTTTTTATATGAATATATACAGAAAACTAAAAAATTTAGAAATCAAAAAAAAGAAACAGTCTGTGATTTGATTTCCCTACAAGCAAGAACAAAAGTTTTAGATTTTTTAAAAAAACATTTTGAGAGTTTAAAATGATATATAACTTCGCTGTATCAAAAATTAAAACTTGAGAAGACTCGCAAACAAAGAGTAAGAAAAGTCCTCAAACTTTTATAATTAAAATTTTTAAAAATTTTTTTTTTAAAATTTGAAGACAAAATTTCGCAGAAATCCCCCGGGGCTCAACACCACCTCAGAATTTTAATAGCTTTGAAATGTCATATAGTATCTGTGATCACGTTATATATGTTTTGCCACGAGGGATAGGTTGTGGGAGGAGTAGTGGCGAAACAGGGCTTCAAAATGCAGGCGCAAATATGGCCAAAAAAACGCCGCGCAGGCGGGTTATTAGAAAGGCGCGGGCGCGTTATTGGACATAAATGCCGGTGCCCCCTTATGCGCGCGGCGTCCTTCGCGAGATTACTTCCGTTTAGAACGATGTATTATGCCCAGCGTGGCCAGCCGCGTGGCTCTTTACGTGTTTCAGCACGATTCCATATATAAACTTTGTGTACCTGTGAACAAACAACGAAATTTATAAAACGATTTTACCAAAACTTGTGTTGGAACCTGTTGAGGAATACTTTTAAGATAATTAGTAATTTCATTATTTGTATTATTTGCGATTATACTTTTTTGTGGAATATACTTGTTTTTTGCAATATTTTCGTCGGCAGCAGGCTATGGTCAAATGCGACTTTACGTTTTCTCGATAAATAATAATTAAAAATTGACAATCAAAATATTTTAACAATCACCAGCATTTTACGACTTATCGTGCAGGTTTTTTAAAAGTTTAGCTAATTATTAAAAAAATATTTATGAAGAAAAAACCGAAGCCAAATCCGGACAACCCTTCCACAGGACAAAAAGCGAAAGTTGAAACTTGGAAAACCGAAGCCAAATCTAAAGCTGTGTGTTGATTTTTTTAAAAACTTTTTTTCTTTGGATGTAAATTCTAAAATGATAATCTTTGTGTTAGTATATAAAACCCAAATATATTTGCCTCGTTAGATGCTATAGGTAGTCTAGTAGCGGCTTGGGTGTGATCTTGATATCGAATTTTTGATGTTCACCTCAGAATTTTTTTAGCTTTAAATTGTCATATAGTATTCGTGATCACGCCATATATGTTTTGCTCCGTGGGATAGGTTGTCAGAGGAGCAGCGGCAAAACAGGGTTTCAAAATGAAGGTGGGAATATGGGTAAAAGAATGCCGCGCGGGCGGGTTATTAGAAAGGCGCGGCGCGTTATTAGACATAAATGCCGGTGTCCCTTTATGCGCGCGGTGCCCTTTGATGCACAGGGGATCTCTTGGGTTTAGAACAATGGATTTTGAGCAGATTGAATTACAAACGGAGCCGACTATTACGCTATTTTAAAAGTTAAAACAGTTATTTAAGAATTCAAATAAATCATTTATTACTAGCGGGACACATGTTCATGTACCTATGCAGAATAAAGTTATTGTATTTATTTATTTGACACAAAACACTTATCCAATTTTCGTCAAAGCAAAGGAAGTGATGATAAAGACGTTAGAAAAGTGATGAGTGATGATACAGTGATGATAAAGACAAAAGGAAATGATGATAAAGACGTTTGTAAATTTTCATTTCCCAAATTTTCGCCTACTTTTTGTAAATCACATTACAGATGATATACGAAAAATGGCAAAACGACAGACACGGGAATATTGATCAGTCAGGGGAGGAGACGACGGACGAGACGGGACTGGGACCAATCAGCACAGAGCACTGCGCGGGGATACTCCCCCTGGATTTAGTGGAAAAACCTTTATCATGTATTCTACAAAAAATATAGGCGGATATTTGTCAAATGAGAATTTTCAGTATGAAACAGGCCCTTGATATGCAAAATAACAAAATGGCAAAAGACTGCCATTATTTGTGCAAGAGTCGGGCAAATGGACACTGTACAAAAGTATGTCCCTATTATATTATATATGTTTTTGCCACCACAGTTATACAGTGGTAGTGCAGCTTATAGCACGTGCAACCATGTGGGCTTGGTTTATTTTTTTTAACAGAAAATTTAAATATACAGAAACAATTTAAGCTTATTTATAAAACATTAAAAATTAACTTTATTTTTCAATAACGTTTCATCATACACGTAGAATGATGGAAGATCTATGGTTGAATTATATTTGGCTGACGCTGAAAATTAGAATGTAGACATGAGGGGACCAATTGAAATTGTGCGGTAATGACGTTTAAAAAAAACAAATAAGAACAGATTTTTTTTAATTCCACCTTTTCACAAAATATATAAAAATTAACCAACTTTAGGCCTTAAAAATTTTGCATTTAGGTTACAAATTAAGTAATTTGATTAATAATTATTAAAATACAGTTTTTAATCTTTGTTATTAATCCGTTTTAGTAAAAAATTTTTGAATGTTTTTGTTGTTAAATAGTCGATTCAATACCCCAAATATCGCAGTCAGCTATTTTATTTGCCTATAAACTGGTGTTGTAAAAAGTTACTTTTACTTTTACTTAGAAGTAAAGGATTTTGGATTACTTTTACTTTTAGTCGACTTTTAAAATTTCACGTACTTTTTATTTTTACTCTTACTCGGATTTTTCCTGCAAATACTTGAATTAATTTAAGTAAAGTTTAAGTAATTTTAAGAAACATATTTCTTATGGGCCTGTTTAAAATGAGTGACAGAAAAAAGTTTTCCAAACTGCTAACACTCTAAAACCATTTATTTAGACAAAAAACTTATTTTAAGGGAAAGTTACATATAAAATTAGCAAAAAACTTTAAAATGGAGCTCTGGATATCTAAAAACTGGTGCGTTTTTTTTTTCGTTTGAAAATTACTTTTATCATACTTTTACCAAAAATATATAATACTATATATATAATATATAGTATTATATATTTTTGCTTTTACTCTTATACTTTTACTTAAAGAATACGTCTTACTTCTACTTTTATTTTATTTTCTTTAAATATAATTTTGACGGTTAATTTTACTTTTACCTTACTTAAATTAAAAATATCGCAAATCACTTATACTCCTTTACTTAAATTGAAATTTTTCAATTTAGTTTTACTTTTACTTAAAATCTTCAAAAATCATTACTAATTTTTACAACACTAACCAAAACAAAAATTATGTATTGAATTATTTATATAATTATTAAACGCAGTGGCTTCTATATGCTATTTTTAATTTTTTTTAGTTCCATTTATTAGGAAAAAGTTATCAAAAACATTTATTAACTAATTGGGCGTTCGTGAGTTCATAGAGTACAATAATTATGTAGCATTAATAATTAATAAAAAAAAAAAAAATAAAAAAAAAAAAAAAAAAAAAAAAAAATAAAAATAAAAAATAATAATTATGTAGCATTGTTTACGCTTAAGTAAACACTTATTTAACTAAAAAAATACCGTTCGAAATGCTTTATTTTTTAATTTTGCTAAACCCCCCCAAAAAAACCAAAAATAAATCTGAGCTTTACTATAATACATTTTTATTTAATTGTGTGTTTTTGTTCTTATAAAATATTTGAAACTGTGAAACGTTATTTGTGAACGAGAAGATTTATCACCGCGGCGGGCTCTTCCGCCCGGAGTTTTCGCCCCCCCCCAAGCCGTGGTGGAACATAAAAAATAAGAGGATAAAGTTAGCCTCTCGAGCCAGCCTCTCGAGCGCCTCTCGAGAATAATCCGGACCAGTGCAAAAAATGTTTTAACTTTGCATGACAAATCCGGACCAGGACAAAAAACCAAGGACTACTTAGATATTATGTAAACAATCAAAAATAAATCTGGAATATGGCAAATTTAAATAAATCAGCAAATAATCAAGTGTTGAATATGCAAAATTATAAAGTAAACCACTGTATAAAATATTTTGAAGTGCTTGTAAAATATTTTTCGCTTATGAGAATTTATATTAATCTTATACTAATCTGACTAGTTGAGAAATCTATTAAAATATTAAGTGGATCAAAAAAATAGGATAAACAATAAAATATTTATCATGATACATTTACTAATCGCATTTTCTTAAAAATGCCGAAATTTAATTATTGTGAGCGTTTAAAAATCAAATTAAAAGTAATTATAAAAATATATATGATTCAAATGAAGAACGTCTTAGGTTTTATTAAAAATTAGACATGAACATGCATTTACCTGACATAATACTTTACTACTTACAAAACAAAAATATATTAATATTTTCTGATATTTATTTATTCCCATATTTCATATAAATATAATATTCTGATAAATCTCTATTTATTGATTTTTATAAGGTCCATTCGATTCTAATTTAAGATTTTTCTTTTTGTGTAATTGGTGCAACAGACAAATACGAATGTGACTTGGCTAAGCGACGAATATTCTGATGTGAGCCGCCGTGGAAAGGTAAAATAGCGGTGCAAATATAAAATCGTTATTTTCATACAAAATTGATTTTGGTGTTTTGTAGCAATGTTTATATTTCAACCAGCGATCTTTCCAACAAATATCAATTTCTGGTGCTCTGGCAAAATAAAACAAAGAAAGCTCCAGTGCTTATTTTTAAGTGAAGTAAAGCTTTTTCACATTTCGTTTTATGAACATTTTAAAACTTATTTTTTAGGTTTTTAACGTTTATAGGTGATATAAATTGGCGGAGCTTGTAAAATAATGGTTAGACTAAGCAGCAGCTTTTAACCTTAATTGCCTTATTTTTTTAGATAAGAAAACAGTGTCTTCCAAACACAGGTTTAAATTTCAAATGTAGTAAAAAAAACACTGCTGGAATTTAACCAAAGGTGTCTGACCTACCCAAGGTTTGGGAAGGCGATATTTTCACCAGGGCAAAAGCCAAAATCTGTAATTGTAATTTTTTATTTGTTTCGAGTTAATAGAGAGTGGGGTCAGGGTTAGGGCGTTAAAAAGGAAAAGAGTTACGCCAAAAATAGGCATCTTATAGGAGGTAGGGGAAGAGTCCTGAGGGTCACCTCTTATGGGAGAGAAAGGGCATAGAAAGAGTAGAATAGAAAGAGTATACCGCCAGAAAACTATGGATTACATCATTATTCTAAATCTGCGTTTAATCTTTAGGATATGCTTGGATACCGTCAATATGTGTTCGGATCAAAAAATCGCACTTCGTTTTTTAAAACGAATCTTTAAAAAGATATGTTCCTTCAGCTTAAATTAAAATTGCACAGAAATAAGGCAATTATATTTTTAACAAGTAAAAACCACAACAATATTCAATTTATAACTTAAAATGTTATCATTATTTGCCTAGAAATTCAATGTTAAAAATATTAAAATGTTCCAGATTTTTTTGAGCTAATAAATTCCGGTTAAGTATGTATAAAAACACTGTTAATTATAGAATATACGAATTAAGCTTAACGTTTAATGTTTTGTTTAGATATTCTTTCTTTTATGTTATGAGCCAATACTAAAAACACTAATGAAGTTTTTCAGCAATTCCTCCAAAATCTGGGTGGTTTTCTATTTATGCTCGGGCAAAATAATGTAAAATTTAGGGGGGGACTCCTATAGTACTAAAACACTAATGAGGATTTTTGGTGATTGCCCCCTAAATTTGAGTGGCTTTCCACCTTTTAGGACACTGTTGTGATTCCGCGGCTAACAAACAAACATCTCCGGACTTTGATCCACAAACCCTGCTGCGTAGGTACAAAAACGGATAAAAATGATCCAAAATATCAATAATAACTTGCTAAAAAATTACCGATTTGTTCAACTCAGAATTTTGAAAAATATAAACTGATTTTTTTGGGCTATTATGGCACTTCAACCAACTGATTATTAAACATATTATAATTTATAAATATATAATCCTATTCTATTTATAACTGAGCTGTTCATTTGTTTGTGTGTTAATCCTTTTTTTGATAAATAATGAATGGAATGCTTTTAAAATTCAATATACTTGTATTTTGGTTTCGCTCAGAAAGTATATTAAAAGGCTCAAAACTTTGAATTACAGTTTTTTGTAAAAAAAACAATTTATTTTATTAAACAGATAAACCTCACCACCTCACCAAGCACATTAAAAAAATAAGCGTTCAATACTATTTTTTAGCTAACCATAAAATTATTTAATTGGTTTTTAAAAGCCACTTTCTTTTAAGCAAACAAAGTTGCTAAAAACGTTTCAGCTGGCGAGGGCCTTAGAAAACAAAGGGTGCACCTCATGCTTCACTACCGGATCATTTTAGGTTGAATTTAGCTTTTGGCTGGGGACTTACACCCCTGGGCTGGGAACCATACCCTTAGTATTCTAAGGCCCTCGCCAGCCGTTTTTAGCAACTCTGTTTGCTAATGTTTCACTGAGTTCATTACCATGGTCCAAGAGTCAGCTTAAAAGGCAATCGATCAAGGATCTGCCAGATACCACGTTTTTTACAACGGGCTAAGGGATAAGAACTTTTTTATAGTGGTGTAAATTTTTTTTGACGGGACGCCGGCCTGGGCATGTCAAGCTAAAAATTTGTCGTGTTGGCCTGGATCTGGCCAAAAATTCTGATGAGATGTCTAAAAATTTCGACTTTATGAGAATTTATGAGTCCGCATCTTTAGATTATATTCGACGAAGAAAGCAGAATAAAACGTCATCAACACATTGTGTGAAATAAATGAAAATTAGTTTTCCGTCCAGTCTGCTAGTGGTCCTTGTGTTTTCATATCCGGAACGGTAACGGGACTTTAGAGCCGGTTCGAGGGGACTTTAGAGCCGAGGGTCTTTAGAGCCGCAGTGTGGGACTTTAGAGCCGTATTGGAGGGACTTTGGAGCCGTAACGTAACTTTTGTGTTCAGAAAATTTATAAAAAATTTAGGGACTTTAGATAGCCGAACAAATTTTGTCAAAGTTGGTTAAATTACGTCATTTTCATACAATATATCACTGAAATTAGGTAAATTTTAAGTTGTAAAAGTTTTTAAAGCTTTCTACAATACTTTTAAAACCTTTTGGTGTCTGTACAGAATATTTTCGGCATAATAGTTTCCGAAATAAATATTTTTTTTTATTTAAGCTGCAAACTAAAGGAATTTCAATAGTTTTAAGCTATTTTTAGATTTTTATCTTGATTTGTAGGTTTCGCTAAGGCTTAGGAAAAATAACGTTTTTTGTCTTAAATTTTTATTGCAATATTTTCTAAAATAAAACATCTATGATATTTATCATAACAAATGTTTCAATTTAAAAACCAAAAACCGTGAATCTTAACCGTTAACCATGTCCTATTCACATGAAAAATTAAATCAAAGCACGAATCTAAACCATGTTTTTGCTCAAGATTAAAAGTTTATCAATAATTTGAAGTTAATAAGTTTCTTCTCCCGCCAAATCCTTATTCTTCTTGTCATCTTCTGTATATACAATAGAAAACCCGAAGCATATTTATCCCGCATAATGATTACCGCATTGCATAATTAGCTCCAGTTGTTATGTAAATGTTTTAATATTACTTGTATATTGTTTTACTATTGTTTGCAACCGCATTTTTCATTTCGGCTCTAAAGTCCCTGCTGCGGCTCTAAAGTCCCCAGGTCCGGCTCTAAAGTCCCTCGGCTCCAAAGTCCCCAAACCATTTGGATTTAAAAAGCGTTTAAATTTCTTTAATTTCCTCGAATTTCGGTCAATTCCGCCTTACATGCACATCAGTAAATAATTTGCATAAAATTGAGGCGGTGGGGTAGGGTTAAAACCCGGACCACCCAGACGGACTAACGGAATTCGAAGGGGTAAAACCCGGACCGCCGGACCGTCAAAAAACGCAAATATCTCAATAAATACTGCATAAAATTATGAAGTAAACACATTAAATTGATGCTTATGGCATTCTACTAAATATGTAACAGGTTTTAAAAGTTAGTTTTCTATATTTAAAAAAATAGAATCTTCCGGGTTTTTAGTTCGCATGACCAAGTTTCTAAGGGTGCAATTTTTCCAATTTCGAACTACATTAGCTCAATCAAAACATTTATTTACAATAATTAGCTACAATTGTATATAATAAACTATGTTTATGGTTAAATGATCTGTAAAATACAGAGTTATTAAATGGTTTCTAAATACATCCTTTAATCGAGACTTGAGGATCTACTGTTCAGTTTTTAATTTGAATACAAAAAAACTGCCGCGCGTTCAAACGATAAAAAATATCGCGTATTTAAAATTTTATTTCAATTTATATTGCGAACGAAATATTACTTCCATCATGAGTTTTGCAAAAGAAGCACTGGCAGTTTAATACAGAATTATATTTATATACATTTTTAATTTCAAAAAGTTTAATTTTAATTTATGGAACATATTTAATTTTACTAATTCATGGAAAATAAACTTTCGGTAAGTGTAAGGTAAGGTAAGTAACTTTCGGTTAATAAAATAAATAAACTTACGGTAAGTGTGTCAACAAATACCCGCGTCAAGGAAACCCAGAAGATTTAGTTTTTTTAATATAAACAAAAACACAAAAATAAGCAAATAAACGTAAAGCTCGTAATCTGGAAATTGAAAAATATCTTTATTTTTCATAGAGCTTATGTATTTCTTGAGATATTTGCGTTTTTAGACGGTCCGTCAGTCCGGGTTTTACCCCATCGATTTCCGTCAGTCCGTCCGGCTGGTCCGGCTTTTACCCCCACCCGAGGCGGTGTCGGTGTCGGTGGAATTTACAGTTTGCCAATTGCCAAAAAAAAAAGAATAAAAAAGATTTTAACTTTCAATTATGTTTATTTTGGTTTCCATTATAAAATGTACACTAGAATTAGTTAATCATTTAGTTAAATTAATTAATTTTCTGTTATTAATCCAAATTGGTTTTTTTCAAATATTTTGCTTTTAGTGTTTTTTTTATTTACAAATCACAATAAATCGACGAGAATTAATTATGCTGTCATATTACCGCCGTCATAGTCGGTGCCGTCATATTAAATCTATGCCTGCGTGTCTTTGAGCCTATGCAAAGCTTTAAAAATAAGCTAATCTCTTACCGCGTAGTTATTTAATAAAGTTTAGGTTGTTTTTTAGGCGTCTTTTAAGCTTAGGAACACGCTGTAATATGATGTGATGGCAGTGTTGACGGCATAATATGACGGCAAAATTATTGCTCGCAATAAATTGTTTAAATATTTTACATTTTTCAAAATTCAGATCACACGTCTGCTTACCCATTAATATATTAACAACAAAACTCGGATGACGACAACTACAGAAGATATACCTATTTGATAAAAATTACAAATAATGACTTTTTTAATGTTGTCTACTTACTAAATTTGTTTAATTATTGTAAATTTTCAAATCATGGCTATTAATCCTGATGATGAGAGTCTTACCACAACTGAATATACTTTAACTAACAGATCGATTCCGTTGTCATTGTGGACAACAGATGATGTGGCTTACTGGCTAATCGCTAATGGATTTAAAAAATATGCTGATAAACTTTCGAAAGAACATTCGGTAAATTCTGAAAAGATTTTTTTTAGCAAGATAACGAATTTATTATATATAAAAAGTAGTAATGGGCAGTTCCGGATGTTGCGGGCAAAATTTAGAATTTCGGTTCCGGTTCCTGTTTCGGGTTTTTGAAAAACCTCAATTCCGGTTTTGATTCCGGTTTCGGTGTTAACTTAAATATGGATCAAGTATCATACATGTACCAAAATTTTATTTGACCGATCCGGTACAAGTCCCATACATGTACCAATTATTGATTTGGCACAGAAGCATACCCAGAAGCAAAATTAGCATTCTTCAAGTATAATAACCCACTTAATTACATAGACTACTTTAAATATAGACAAATTAACTGAAACATCGTTTTGACTCAATTATTATAGCCGTTAGTATTATTACAGCAATTTACATTTGTTATTAAAGATCTACCTATCTGACAAAAATTTTCTAATGAATATGTATGTTTTAAGAGTGTCTTAAACTGAAAAGAAGCATTTAGCTCCAAACTGCTTTTGCAAACAAAAAATCTTTTAAGCTATATAAATGCAATGTGATGTGAACTTTGAGGTACCCGCTTTTAGAATAAAAAAATATTGATTTATAGAGATTATGGATGGACAGTAATTTACTAAATTTGAAGTTTTAAATAAGGTTTCTAATAGCAGATTTTGGCTCTATTTTTAAAAAATTTTTCTGGGGGCTAAAACCCCACAAGACCCCTCATGATCGGGGAAGGGGGGGGGGGGGTTTGCCGCCCCCAAACCCCCATTTAGCACTTTTTTAATGATGACAATTCTGCCCCTTCCCCCCTTTCTCGCTCTGCCCCCCAGTCAACCATTCCTGGTTATGCCTCTGCAACCGAATAAAAATGTGCTAAATTTCAGTTTTGGAAAAATTTGGAATTCTTCAAAAACACACAGCGTAATAAAAATATGTTAAAATAAAGGTTATCTTGATTTTTAGGTTTAGCTTAGGCTGATCATAACTAAACTTAAGCAAAACTGCATTTAAATTGATTTTTAAAGTCAAATAAAAAAAAAATTTTTCAATGTTTTTGGTGGTCCGTATCATCATCAAATTTTTAAAATTTTTATGTAATTTTAAATTTTCCAGACGTTTAGAAGTATAAAAATGTAATTTTTAATTTGTTTTGCTGCTGAACCAATTTTTTTTTCTTAACATCATACATTGTACATGTCAAAATTAGGTAACTTTTGGTTATAAATTTGTAATAACTCCTTGTGTAAGATATTTATATTCCAAAAATAACTTAAAAATTGAGATCTACGTGTCCGATTTTGGCTATAAATTTGTTTTATATGTGTATTGTAGTTTTGGATCGGTCAAATCGATAGATCAATCCTAATGTAAAATACCCTTTTAACTAAGTCATTGTTTTACTCTAAATCAGACCCATATACCTCAGTTTAAGGAAGGATTAAAGTTTTTGTTCAGTTTATAGTATAAATTTTTTTGTTTAGTCCAAAATCAAATTAGTAATATTGTTATATTATTAGCAACACTTTAAATACTACCAAATTTCTGTTGTAAAAAACCCACATTCTTCCTTTCAAAATCAACCCAATCAATTTAAAAATAAAGTAAATTAACATTTTGCTTTTAGGTTTTTGCGTAAGCGTAGAAATAATAAATCGGCACAAAACTTGGTTTAAATTAGCTTCTAAAATCAAACCGATTTTTTATCCATGTTTTGATGGTTCATGTGAATTTTTAATTTTTAAAATATATTTTTGTGTTCTTCAGACTGTCAATCAGCAATGTTAAAAAAGGTTTTTAATTTTATTTGTTGGTTTACGAAATCTTGTTCTTAACAAGTTAACATCATAAATTGCACATGCAAAAAGGCTATTTTTTAGGTTCTAATGGGCTCATACCTCCTTTTGGAAGATTTAAGTTTTACAAATAAACACATAAATGAGGTCTACGTGTCCGAATTAGGGTCTAAAAATGTTTTACAATACCTATGTATTTACTTTTTGATCGGTCAAATTGAATTTTGGTACACGTATGGAACTTGTGCCAATATTTAATTACTCAAATATGTTTGTATAATATAATAACATTGATATGTGCACAATCTGGCAATAACTTATTAGTGGCTGTTCACCTCCTCTGTTTCATTCAGTCCTTCCCCCAATTGGAAAATAAGGAAATTCAAAAAATATTTGCAATTTGATATAACCCATTTATGTAATTTTCCCCTTATTTTCGCAAAATCTAACCATTTTAAACCTATTTTTTTACTTAATTTCTTTTTTTTTCACTTTTTTTCCTTTTCACTTGTAAGCATCCGTGGTTCAAAAAAGTTTCCTCCCATGCCTCTTCCCCATTTAGGAAATTCTTTTTTCTTCTGTTAAATTCCCCTCCAGGGGGGGGGGAGATGGAATGGACAGTGCACAAATCCAATGCATAAAACTTGTGTGGTTATCCAAAGACCATAGAAGTTGTCACTTAGGATCATAGGTGGTCAGCCTCCCAAATTTTGGGAGGGGGTATACCCGACCCCAGTAATTTTGGGGGGCGGGTGTCCCAAAACGTTTTGGAGTATACTTCAAATACCCCATTTTTAGCGTTTTTAGTACTGGGACGGGACCCCCCAAATTTTAGGGAGGATTTGTTTGGGGCACCCCCAAATTTTAGGGGGGTGTCAGCTATAATCGGGATTTTTTTGGGGGATTGTTGTTGTTCATAGCCGGGTTGTCAGGTTATGCCTTTAGGATTTGCAGGCCAAGTATATCTGTGTGGGGGTCATTTCGTTGTATATCCAAAGTTTTGAAGTTCATAGAGTGATAGGCAAAAAAGAGCAGACCGCTTCCATCCTCCATCTTTCCTAAGTGTTGTGTAATTTGCGATTTTTGGGCCTTTAGATTTACTAGATAGATTTGACTCTTAGATAGCAGCGATATGAATGTTATTTTCGATAAAAAAAATTTGTTAACTCTTTTGTATTTTGTTAGAAATTTCATTGGCGTTAAATTGCAAAATCTTTATAGTAGAGTTTTTGGTGGTTGTAGATGGTTGAGTAGATGAAGTGCATCTGTTACAGGGAAAATTTATAAATTTTATTTTGGTTATAGTTTTTTAGACTGTTTAAATTGGAGCATTTTAGGTGTAACTAATTTTTACATTTGTTTCACTGGACACTATTTGTCTAAACATTTGTGTCGCAGTGCGCTCACAGAAAAATAGTTTAGGCGAGCCGGGGTTGGGATGAATGTCCCCGGACATAGCCATCAGTAACTGCGGCAGCCAGGATGGCTGCCGCTTAGCAGGAAAAAATGGATGCAGTCAGGCACAAAGTGGAAACCCTTGTGCTCCAGAAAAAGATTGAACGGTATTGGCCTTCCCTTCCTGGATGAATCCATTCCGGTCCGGGTAGAGTCGCTACGTAGAAGCTCCGTTGTTGACTCCGTTTTTTTTGGGGGGGGGGAGGGTTTAACCCATAGGTGGGCACTGGACAGCCTTCTGGATTTTGGGGGGTATATCCGACCCCCAAAATTTGGGGAGGAAGGGGGGTGTCCATAGATGAACAGGGGGGAGGGTAGAGTGGGGTCAACCCCCTGTAGCCCCGAAATTTTGAGGGCTCCCCCTAGAAAAAAATCCAGGGCCCCCCTCCCCCAAATTTTCAAATTGTTTTACCCCTCCTGACACCCTCTAGATTTTGAAATCTGACCCCGCCTCTTGAGAAAATTTTAAGTACTTTTTTATATTAAATTTTATTGCAAAAACGTGAATTTTTAACACAAATTCATGTTTTTACACCCTTTTTATACCTAAATATTGCTTTTTATTCAATAAAATGTAGTATTATCTTATAAAAAAACTATTATTAAATATTTAATAGTTTAAAAGTATTTTGTTTTGGAAATTGGACCCCACCTGACCCCCTCTAGGTTTTGAAATCTTCCACCCCGGGTCGACCCCCCCTAGAAAGCTAGGGGGGTTCGACACCCCCTAGGACCCCCCTCCTAGATTTTGAATTTTTATTTACCCGGGGTAAACACCCCCCCTAGCTTTTTGACCATGTTCATCTATGGTGAACCCATAGGTGGGCAGCCTCCCGGATGTTTTTTTTTTGAGGAGGAGGGGTTTAACCCATAGATGGGCACTGGGCAGCCTCCCGGATTTTGGGGGAAGGTATATCCGACCCCCCGAAATTCAGGGGGGGGTGTCCTGAATTTTTTTTGTTTAATCCCCCAACAAGCCCCCCTGCCCACTTATGCTTGGTATTAAGACAACCATGGCCTTAAATGAAAAATGAAATCAAAACAGAAATAAAAACATAATGCAAAAAATAGTTTAGATTGATGGAAAGGCGTTAATGCTTTTGACTGAAGCTGACCTGAAATTGCCGCCAGTGTCAATAACAGTGTTAGGCGACGTAAAAAAATTGTTTCACGCAATAGAACAGCTTAGAAAGCAAGAAAAACGGCTTTTTTCTTCCACTGAACTGCTTGAACAATTTGAAGATGACAAGGAATTTATTGATTTTGTCAGAAACAGAAATAATACCAGGTAGGTATATAATAATTAATAATAGAATAAGCGGGTTTGTTTTATTTTGAAGATTTAATGGAAGCCTCAACATTTTTGACACCCTTGGAAAAAATGCAATCACCGAACCATTTTTTTTTCTTTTTTGAAATATAAATGTGATTATACCCAAATTATGAACAGCTGGAAATGGCCAAAAATTTAAAAAAAAATAGGTTTTTTTTATCTTAAGTAAGTTGGTTAGGAGTGAAAGGGATGTTTTCTAAATTAAAATGTAAAAGAAAAAGGAATGAAATTCCGAAAAACACATTTTTGTGCCGCATCGTTTTTTTTCTCATGGAGTTAGGGTTTAATTATTGCCTAAAACACTTCTTTTGACAGATACCTCAGATACTTCTAAAAGACCAGGGACAGATAAACACGAAATGAAACGAATATTTCCTCCAGCTCCATGCTAGTTTTGGGACTCATCCAAAAAACAACAATCTGATTCATAAAAATCATTATATGAAAAGATTATTTTTTTCAAAATGTCATATTTTACAGCAAATTATTAATAAAATTAAACTTGGTTGGTTAATTATTACAGTAGGGGGTAAAATATTTTATATAATTCCTTTGCGCTTGTAGAATACATACCCTTTGCCTTATGATTAGTAATAGTTAAATTATATTGAGCTAAACAAGATAAGTCGTAAAATGTCAATCATCCCTGTTTGTATAATTAAATTTAAGGCAAAAACACAGTACACCGGAGAAGTTGGACTATTCTTTTTTCCCGCAAGAAGTTTCTCTGGGTCAAAAAATGATCAATAGAGTGGAACTACCAGACACGTGGATGAAAAGTTGTATAAAAACAGGAATAGCAGCCGGTTACTGCTCCCTTGCACTGCTTCTCACGTCTTTCGTCATGGTGATTGTTCACGACAGGTATATTATATACATTCATTGTATCAATCCTTATGATGATTATGATAAATAAACTAAGCATGGACAACATAACCGGGCAGGGCAGTGGCGTGCCCAGGATGTTATATTGGAGGGGGAGAAAGGCGGTCTGGGGAGGTAAATACTAATCCTGAAAGGGGTCTGGGGCTGGGGGGCGGCAACCCCCGTGAAATAGAGGGTCTGGGGGCTCCCAGGGGGGTTAGGGTGCGGAGTGGGGCAGAATGTCCCCAGCGGCGGAGGAGAAAATTTTTAATTTAGTGCGCTAAAATACCTTAGAAATTTTAATTCCAGATGATACTTATTACAAAGTTTAAGCTTTTTATCCCTATACAAATAAATTTAAAACATGTGTTTAAGAGCCGCTTTCTCTATGGATTCAAAATCGCCATTCCAAGCTGTCAGATCGATAGTCTTAGATTTCGCTCAAAATAATGTGATATTTCAGATTATGTGGACCACCAATAGGCCATTTTTAGCTCAAACTGACCTACCCGTGTGTTTGTGGTACCCCCTTGAAGTTGCTGCCTTCAACTTTTTTGAGAATTTTTTTTGAAAAAAAAAATTAATTTTTTTGATTGACAATAAAATCCTACAGTTTATTGTTTTCTGGTTAAATTTTACTCTTATATATGTAAAATTGTTTAAATTTTTCAAAAATAAACTTTATTTTAAAAATTTTAAATTTTCACTCATGAAATTTTACAATTTTTCAAAAAAATTAAAAATTTTGAGATTTTTTTGATTTTGAAAATCAACCAGTTCACCCCTAACCAACTTACTTAAGATAAAAACTATTTTTTTTAAATTTTTGGCCATTTCCAGCTGTTCATAATTTGGGTATAATCACATTTATATTTCAAAAAGAAAAAAAAAATGGTTCGGTGATTGCATTTTTTCCAAGGGTGTCCAAAATGTTGAGGCTTCCATTAAATCTTCAAAATAAAACAAACCCGCTTATTCTATTATTAATTATTATATACCTACCTGGTATTATTTCTGTTTCTGACAAAGTCAATAAATTCCTTGTCATCTTCAAATTGTTCAAGCAGTTCAGTGGAAGAAAAAAGCCGTTTTTCTTGCTTTCTAAGCTGTTCTATTGCGTGAAACAATTTTTTTACATCGCCTAACACTGTTATTGACACTGGCGGCAATTTCAGGTCAGCTTCAGTCAAAAGCATTAACGCCTTTCCATCAATCTAAACTATTTTTTGCATTATGTTTTTATTTCCGTTTTTATTTTTCATTTTTCATTTCAGGCCATGGTTGTCTTACTCCCAAGCATAAGTGGGCAGGGGGGCTTGGTGGGCCAATAAACAAAAAAAATTCAGGACACCCCTCCCTGAATTTCGGGGGGTCGGATATACCTTCCCCCAAAATCCGGGAGGCTGCCCAGTGCCCACCTATGGGTTAAACCCCTCCTCTTCAAAAAAAAAACATCCGGGAGGCTGCCCACCTATGGGTTCACCATAGATGAAAATGGTCAAAAAGATAGGGGGGGTGTTTACCCCAGGGTAAATAAAATTCAAAATCTAGGAGGGGGGTCCTAGGGGGGGTTCGAACTCGAACCTCCTCCTAGCTTTCTAGGGGGGGTCGACCACGGGTGGAAGATTTCAAAACCTAGCGGGGGTCAGGTGGGGTCCAATTTTCCAAAACAAAATACTTTTATTGTATTAAATATTTAATAAGAGTTTTTTTATCAGATAATACTACAATTTATTGAATAAAAAGAAATATTTAGGTATAAAAGTGTGTAAAAACATGAATTTGTGTTAAAAGTTCACGTTTTTGCAATAAAATTTAATATAAAAAAGTACTTAAAATTTTCTCAAGAGGCAGGGGTCAGGGGTCAATTCTAGAGGTTGTCAGGAGGGGTAAAACAATTTGAAAACTTGGGGGAGGGGGGCCCTGGATTTTTTTCTAGGGGGAGCCCTCAAAATTTCGGGGCTACACAGAGGGGGTTGAACCCACTCTACCCTCCCCCCTGTTCATCTATGGACACCCCCCTTCCTCCCCAAATTTTGGGGGTCGGATATTCCCCCAAAATCCAGAAGGCTGTCCAGTGCCCACCTATGGGGTAAAACCCTCCCCCCCCCCCCCAAAAAAAAGGAGTAACAACGGAGCTTCTACGTAGCGACTTTTACCGGACCGGAATGGATTCCTTCAGGAAGGGAAGGCCAATACCGTTCGATCTTTTTCCAGAGCACAAAGGTTTCCAATTTGGGCATCCATTTTTTTCCTGCTAAGCGGCGGCCATCCTGGCTGCCGCAGTTACTGATAGCGATGTCCAGGGACATTCATCCCAACCCCGGCTCACCTAAATTATTTTTCTGTGCGCGCACTGCGACACAAATGTTTACACAAATAGTGTCCAGTGAAACAAATGTAAAAATTAGTTACACCTAAAATGCTCCAATTTAAACAGTTTAAAAAACTATAACCAAAATAAAATTTATAAATTTTCCCTGTAACAGATGCACTTCATCTATTCAACCATCTACAACCACCAAAAACTCTACTATAAACATTTAGCAATTTAACGCCAATGAAATTTCTAACAAAATACAACAGAGTTAAAAAATTTTTTATCGAAAATAACATTCATATCGCTGCTATCTAAGAGTCAAATCTATCTAGTAAATCTTAAGACCCAAAAATCGTAAATTACACAACACTCAGGAAAGTTGGAGGATGGAGGCGGTCTGCTCTTTTTTGCCTATCACTCTATGAACTTCAAAACTTTGGATATACAACGAAATGACCCCCACACAGATATACTTGGCCTGCAAATCCTGAAGGCATAACCTGACAACCCGGCTATGAAAAACAACAACCCCCCAAAAAATCCCGATTACACCCGACACCCCCCTAAAATTTGAGGGTGCCCCAAACAAATCCCCCCTAAAATTTGCGGGGTCCCGTCTCAGTACTAAAAACGCTAAAAATGGGGTATTTGAAGTATATTCCAAAACTTTTTGGGACACCCGCCCCCCAAAATTACTGGGGTCGGGTATACCACCTCCCAAAATTTGGGAGGCTGACCACCTATGATCCTAAGTGACAACTTCTATGGTCTTGGGATAACAACACAAGTTTCATGCATTGGATTTGTGCACTGTCCATTCCATCTCCCCCCCCCCCCCTGGGGGGAATTTAACAGAAGAATAAAAGAATTTCCTAAATGGGGAAAGGGCATGGGAGGAAACTTTTTTGAACCACGGATGCTTACAAGTGAAAAAGAAAAAAAAGTGAAAAAAAAAAGAAATTAAGTGAAAAAAATAGGTTTAAAATGGTTAGATTTTGCGAAAATAAGGGGAAAATTACATAAATCAATGGGTCAAACAAATTGCAAATATTTTTTGAATTTCCTTATTTTCCAATTGGGGGAAAGACTGAATGAAACAGAGGAGGTGAACAACCACTAATAAGTTATTGCCAGATTGTGCACATATCAATGTTATTATATTATACAAACATATTTGAGTAATTAAATATTGGCACAAGTTCCATACGTGTACCAAAATTCAATTTGACCGATCAAAAAGTAAATACATAGGTATTGTAAAACATTTTTAGACCCTAATTCGGACACGTAGACCTCATTTGTGTTTATTTGTAAAACTTAATTCTTCCAAAAGGAGCTATGAGCCCATTAGAACCTAAAAAATAGCCTTTTTGCATGTGCAATTTATGATGTTAACTTGTTAAGAACAAGATTTCGTAAACCAACAAATAAAATTAAAAACCTTTTTTAACATTGCTGATTGACAGTCTGAAGAACATAAAAATATATTTTAAAAATTAAAAATTCACATGAACCATCAAAACATGGATAAAAAATCGGTTTGATTTTAGAAGCTAATTTAAACCAAGTTTTGTGCCGATTTATTATTTCTACGCTTACGCAAAAACCTAAAAGCAAAATGTTAATTTACTTTATTTTTAAATTGATTGGGTTGATTTTGAAAGGAAGAATGTGGATTTTTTACAACAGAAATTTAATAGTATTTAAAGTGTTGGTAATAAGATAACAATATTACTAATTTGATTTAAGACTAAACAAAAAAAATTTATACTATAAACTGAACAAAAACTTTAATCCTTCCTAAAACTGAGGTATACGGGTCTGATTTAGAGTAAAACAATGACTTAGTTAAAAGGGTATTTTACATTAGGATTGATCTATCGATTTGACCGTTCCAAAACTACAATACACATATAAAACAAATTAATAGCCAAAATCGGACGCGTAGATCTCAATTTTTAAGTTATTTTTGGAATATAAATATCTTACACAAGGAGTTATTACAAATTTATAACCAAAAGTTACCTAATTTTGACATGTACAATGTATGATGTTAAGAAAAAAACATTGGTTAAGCAGCAAAACAAATTAAAAATTACATTTTTATACTTCTAAACGTCTGGAAAATTTAAAATTACATAAAAATTTTAAAAATTTGATGATGATACGGACCGCCAAAAACATTGACAAAAAATTTTTTTATTTGATTTTAAAAATCAATTTAAATGCAGTTTTGCTTAAGTTTAGTTATGATCAGCCTAAGCTAAACCTAAAAATCAAGATAACCTTTATTTTAACATATTTTTATTACGCTGTGTGTTTTTGAAGAATTCCAAATTTTTCCAAAACTGAAATTTAGCACATTTTTATTCGGTTGCAGAGGCATAACCAGGAATGGTTGACTGGGGGGCAGAGCGAGAAAGGGGGGAAGGGGCAGAATTGCCATCATTAAAAAAGTGCTAAATGGGGGTTTGGGGGGGCGAAGGGCGGGGGCCCCCCCCCCCCCCCCCCTCCAATCATGAGGGGTCTTGTGGGGCTTTAGCCCCCAGAAAAATTTTTTGAAAATAGAGCCAAAATCTGCTATTAGAAACCTTATTTAAAACTTCAAATTTAGTAATTTACTGTCCATCCATAATCTCTATAAATCAATATTTTTTTATTCTAAAAGCGGGTACCTCAAATTTCACATTACATTGCATTTATATAGCTTAAAAGATTTTTTGTTTGCAAAAGCAGTTTGGAGCTAAATGCTTCTTTTAGGTTTAAGACACTCTTAAAACATACATATTCATTAGAAAATTTTTGTTAGATAGGTAGATCTTTAATAACAAATATCAATTGCTGTAATAATACCAACGGCTATAATAATTGAGTCAAAACGATGTTTCACTTTCAGTTAATTTGTCTATACTTAAAGTAGTCTATGTAATTAAGTGGGTTATTATATTTGAAGAATGCCAAGTTTACTTCTGGGTATGCTTCTGTGCCAAATCGATAATTGGTACATGTATGGGACTTCTACCGGATCGGTCAAATGAAATTTTGGTACATGTATGATACTTGATCCATATTTAAATTTAAGTTAACACCGAAACCGGAATCAAAACCGGAATTAAGGTTTTTCAAAAACCCGAAACAGGAACCGGAACCGAAATTCTAAATTTCGCCCGGAACATCCGGAACTGCCCATTACTATTTTTTAGATATAATAAATTAAATTCGTTATTTTGCTAAAAAAAATCTTTTCAGAATTTACCGAATGTTCTTTTGAAAGTTTATCAGCATATTTTTTAAATCCATTAGCGATTAGCCAGTAAGCCACATCATCTGTTGTCCACAATGACAACGGAATCGATCGGTTAGTTAAAGTATATTCAGTTGTGGTAAGACTCTCATCATCAGGATTAATAGCCATGATTTGAAAATTTACAATAATTACACAAATTTAGTAAGTAGACAACATTAAAAAAGTCATTATTTGTAATTTTTATCAAATAGGTATATCTTCTGTAGTTGTCGTCATCCGAGTTTTGTTGTTAATATATTAATCCGTAAGCAGACGTGTGATCTGAATTTTGAAAAATGTAAAAATATTTAAACAATTTATTGCGAGCAATAATTTTGCCGTCATATTATGCCGTCAACACTGCCATCACATCATATTACAGCGTGTTTTTAAGCTTAAAAGACGCCTAAAAAACAACCGAAACTTTATCAAATAACTGCGCGGTAAGAGATTAGCTTATTTTTAAAGCTTTGCATAGGCTCAAAGACACGCAGGCATAGATTTAATATGACGGCACTGACTATGACGGCGGTAATATGACGGCATAATTAATTCTCGTCGATTTATTGTGATTTGTAAATAAAAAAAACACTAAAAGCAAAATATTTGAAAAAACCAATTTGGATTAATAACAGAAAATTAATTAATTTAACTAAATGATTAACTAATTCTAGTGTACATTTTATAATGGAAACCAAAATAAACATAATTGAAAGTTAAAATCTTTTTTATTCTTTTTTTTTGGGATTGGCAAACTGTAAATTCCACCGACACCGACACCGCCTCGGGTGGGGGTAAAAGCCGGACCAGCCGGACGGACTGACGGAAATCGATGGGGTAAAACCCGGACTGACGGACCGTCTCCGAACGCAAATATTCTCAAGAATTGCGTAAGCTCTATGAAAATATGAAGATATTTTTCGATTTCTAGAATTTTGCTTCGAGCTTTACGTTTATTTGCTTTTATTTTTTTGTGTTTGTTGTTTCTTATCTAAAAAAACTAAATCTTTCTACTCGGGTTTCCTTGACGCCGGGTATTTGTTGCTACACACTTACCGTAAGTTTCTCTTCTTTTCTTTAACCGAAAGTTACTTACCTTACCTTACACTTACCGAAAGTTTATTTTCCATGAATTCGTCGAATTTGATATGTTCCGTGAATTAAAATTAAACTTTTTGAAGCATCTTAAAACTGTATCAGATACAGATTATTCTGTATTAAACTGCCAGTGCTTCTTTTGCCAAACTTCATGATGGAAGTAACATTTCGTCATCGCAATCTGAATTGGAATTGAATTCTAAATACGCGATATTTTTTCTGGTTTGAACGCGCGGCCGTTTTTTTGTCTTCGAATTAAAAACTTGAACAGTAGATCCTCAAGTCTTTGATTAAAGGATGTATTTAGAAACCATTTTATAATCATCTGTATATTTACAGATCATTTAACCATAAAACATCGTTTCTTATTGTGGAGATTGTAGCTAATATACTGTAAATAAATGTTTTGGATCTGAGCTAATGAACTTCGAAATTGGAAAAATTGCACCCTCAAAAACTTCGGCTCATGCGGAACTAAAAACCCGGAAGATTGCTATTCTTTTTAAATATAGAAAACTAACTTTTAAAACCTGCTACATGTTTAGCTAGAATGCCACAAGCGTTCCTAAATTTGATGTGTTTACTTCATCCAGTCTTCTGCACGCATTTACTGAGATATTTGCAGCTTTTTAAGACGGTCACGGCGGCTACAGGGTTTTACCCCTTCGAATTCACGTTAGTCATACTAGTCATGGGTGGTCCGGGTTCGACCCTACCCCACCGCCTCGATTTTATGCAAATCATTTACCAAGACGCGGATGTAAGGTGATCGGTCTGGAGTTTGAGGAAATTAGAGAAGAAACTTAAACGCTTTTTAAATCCAAATGGTTTTGGGACTTTTGGAGCCGAGGGACTTTAGAGTGGCAACTTGGGACTTTAG
>JASAMX010025577.1:0-13204 GCA_030248175.1 Microlaimidae sp. YZB2_3
GTGGTTATACTTGGTTCAGTTACGTATTGCTATATAAATTATCAATGCACACTCTCCGCGAAATGGGGAAAATTTTAGTTTTTTGGGTGTTTTTATGCTTTTAGAACTCATCAAGAATGTTTTTGAAGTTATATATGAAGAAAAAAATTTTTCTCTAAAAATTCAAAAAAACGTCCCCCTTTACAAGAAAATCCCTTACGAAAAAGAGTCCCCTCATCGCCGGATCTCGGGTTGGGGGGGGGGCGCCCCCCACCTTCCCCCCCCCCTCCCCCGCCCTCTCCCCTGGTTATGCCACTACTGATCTCTTCTATTTATATGGATGTTTTTTGTTTTGTTTTTCAAAAGAATAGAAAGATGAGGTAAAACTAAACTAAGATTTTTAGGTTAAGAAATTACGTTTATGGGTAAAATTGTGTGGCGATCCTTGTGTAAGAAAAAATCTGCAGACTGAGTTTCCTGCTGCAAGAAAATTAAGATGTTTAAAAAAACGCTGACACACTCACCCATTCTTTCGCGATTGCAGTAATGGGAGAAAGATTAATCAATAGTTTTGAATTAATTTGGAGTTAATTTTCAATGAAAAATGACCTTCAATACACTACCAAAAATTAAAACAACTAAAAGAAAATTTTTTTTAGAAAAAATACAATTAACAATAATAAGAAAAAAAGGATGATTTTTTTAAAAGAGAAAAAAAACATCTAAAGTAAAAAGAAAAACACTATTTTTTGCTTTAGATCGGACAACCTGAACGCTTTGGGTTTGCGCGAGAAAATATTCGCCGTAAATGACGACACTCTTCTGGAGACTCCGTTGGAAAAAATTCAGCAGTGGTACTACGCCCTCACTTGCGAAGAAATTCAAGATTTGCAAGGGCGACTTTTACTAGCTCGGGAAATAAAACGGTAAAACATAAACATGGTTCCTTCTTCTCTGTAAACTTTGATTATTTTGCTTAAAGCAGAGTGCGCAAGGCCAAATATTCAGCACTCATAACATAATCATATTTTCTACGCCTGATAATCAAATTAATTGTATATTGTAATGTGATTAATACAACATACATTCCGTTCCGGCGCCACTCAATTCCACAAGCTTATGTACGCGAGGTGTACTGTTGATCGCATTAAATACATTAATGCGCAATGTGATATGATATTCATTGATAAATTGCAGCCACATAAATACTCAAACTAGGTTTTTAATGATCAAAAAAATTAGATGACTTAGACGATCAAAAATCAAAATTACTTAAGAAAGTGGCTAAAATCCAAAGAAATAACTTAAATTTAAATTTTTATAAGAAGTAAAAATAAACGATATTATTACATAATGTAAAATAGAATTTAACTTTTCGTGATAAATGTTTTTTTAAGGTTTTTTTATAAATATAAAATATTGTAAGTTTGGTGTTTTAAATAAATCTGCCATGTTTTATTGAGTGTGTTGGGATGTTTTTATCGTTTTTTTCATGGATCCTTGTTATATGATCCTAGGAGAAAATTTCATGTTATGCCACAACAAAAAATAATTGAGTATTTATTTAGTTACTTATAAAAATAAGAAGAGCGATATCACAATGTATTTTTTCTAAGGCCACAATGTAAGATTAATCAGTGCACCCTACGGCAGTAGTTAACCTCTAGCTACAAAAAAATAAGGTGTTTGTAGTAAAGATATAAATGAACAAAATACCATTGTTAATGTTTAGATCGGAATTGGCAGCTATGTCTCCTGATCATTTGAAACAACTTTCGGAAACTGGTAAATTGAAAGAATACCAGAGCTGGTTAAAACCTGAGGATGTAGAATTAATAGAAAATCGCCTCAAAGGCGTGAAAACGGCACCCACTCCAGAAGATACTCATTCTTCTCTATCACAAACCCCTGAAGCGGATCTTCTTAACATTCAACAAGACTACAAGGATTTTCTTAAAACGACACCAACTCTGGGTAAGATGTTTGAGTTTTTGTTAAAACATTTTAATACAAGTTTTTTATAATTTATAATACAAGTTTTTGATTATTAATCCAAAAACAAATTTTTTCGCCGAGGGGTTGGTTGTATTTTATTTCCAAAAAAACATTTTTCGTATTTTATTTTTCGTTTTTCTTGTAACTTTCTTCTTCTTGCATCTAAAAAATTTAAGACTTGGTATTCTTGTGTTTTTTTTTTGTTTTTTTTTTGAAGGAGAGGAATGGGTAAAATACGTGCTTCTATGCCTATAACACAATTTACTAAAGTCGCTCTCTCCCAACCAGTTAGAAATTTAGAAAAAAGTTGTGTGGGTCGCATTTCAAAAACAACCTTGTTTTTTTTTCATTTGATGCTTTATATTAGGTTTGATAGGCTAAAAATATATTTAGCTACTAAAAGTCCCCAAAAATACTCGATCTTTTTATTTAAATAAAAAGTGTAATAAAAGGGACTTTTTTTAGGAGGGATTATATAAATTTTGAAAATATGAAGGTCCTCAACACAACCCCACGACCCAGCCCACACTTCTTTGAACCCATGTTATGATGCTTATTTATGATTGAGTTGGAGTAAGATTAAAGCCCTTTAAACATAGTTGGTTAATTAAACTGGAATCGATTGAGCAAAACATCTGATTGTGTAAGGTTTAAACATTATTCGGACCTATCAAGGTTGTCTTAATGTAGTTTGAATTGAATTGCAGAGATATGGGTTTATCCAAATAAAAAAAACATTAGTCATAAACTTGACGGGTTTTTTCAAAACTATGTTATTTCAAAGTCTATTAACCGGGCTTTTTAACCACATTTTTTGCTATAATGTTTTTAATAATGGTTTTGTGTATTTTAGACCAAAGCTTCAGTTTTGCATCTTGTAACGCTGGGGACTCATTTCAGACTGCCAGCGAGAGTCGTTCTTCTAATCCTTTCGATGACTCGGAGAATGAAAAAATTGCAGATCGATCAACTGATTTCTACAAAATAAATGAAGAAAAAGTAGATAATCCGGATCAGTCGCGGCAAAAGGAAAAACTGACGAAAATAAGCTCACTTCAATCGCCAAGTGAAATACCATTGACATCTTCTGTGGATATTGTAGACAATCTAAATTATGATCAACAAAATATGTTACTTAAAACCAATGCAACTGGAGTATCTAATCAGGGCGCAAATAACTTAGTTGAAACTGTAGACAATCTCAACTATGACATTATGTTGCATAAAGATGTTGAAGTGATTCCTGGTGCCGGTGGATCAGCGGACTTAGTCACCAAAAATACAACTGTTGTGACTAAAACTCAACATTTTCAAAGTTCCTCCTCGGTTACTTCAATTGAGGAGAAATCGGAAGTTAGGCAGATTTTGAGTGATACAGACTCTGGGGACATATTTAATGCAGGTACCGGTTGATTTATTTTATAGTATTTATTTAATTTATAAAAGTGTTGTGTAAACGATTGTCTTTCTATTTTTCAAGATTTAACCAAAAATTCAATAGTGTAAAAAAGCAGTGCCGTTGATATATGTAATTATAGTGAAATATATTTTTAGAATTATCTTTACCAATTAAAATGGCACTCCTCCTTGAAATAAATTTTTGCATGAATTAAATGAATATTTTCATTAAAACTCATTCTGTTAAACAATTCTTAAAATAGTCATTGTACTTAATTTGTGGGGGCACATAAGTGAGTGGGTGAGGGGTTGATTTGTGTGGAGCATATGGTTTAAATTTTAGGTGTTGTCTGTAGTACCCCCAAACCGAACTGCAAAAAATATGAAACCAGGTTTTTTAATGAGATCATCATTTGCGTTTTTTAATGATATATACAAAAAAAAGAAATGAATAAATTGAACTCTGCGCCGAGCAATTCGCGAGAAAACAATTTCACAAGTAGATTGTCAACACTTTAAAAATTTTACTTTTTCTAGCCCAAAATTTAGAAAATACATAAGCACGAGGGGAATGAGGAATAAATCCTCCCAAATTTTGAAAAAAAAAGTGTTTATTATCCCATTCCGAAGTGGAAATAATACTTTTAACACGCCCTCTTTTGTTTTTTTTTTTTTTTTTTTTTAATGATCAGATAACAGAATTAATATCATACTAAGCATATTTTATGCATAGTTTAATTTTTGTTTTTATTTTCATTTCATTGTGTTTATTTTTTCTTTTTCTATTTTTTTTCTTTTTTTTCCTTTTTTTCTTCAAATCAAAATGTAAAAACCCTACCACAATGAATCACAATTGTAACTAATTATCAATGAACATAGCTATCTGATATGACTTTAAAGGCTCAAAAAGAGCGCTCCCCTAATAGGAACCCCAAACTTTTAAAATGTCTAAAATGCCTGGTAAAGCACCTGAAAACTTGAATTTTTTAGGTCTAAATTGATGTTTATAGCAATATAATTTTTGTTTAAATTAAAAAAAAAACGATATAGATAAAAATGCACCCAGAGAAAAAATTCATAAAAACAAAAAAAAAGATTTATTATAATTTGTAGGTTATTACGACTCTTCTGCACCAGGCTTCCCTTTGTTAACGACAGCAACGGAGCAAGTGACAGAGTCCCTGCTTACTGGCGATGTTACAGCAAGCCAATCCAATCAGCTTAACGTCGACCACCAGAACGAAAATGTTAATCAGGGGCCAGAAAATAAGGAAAAATTTTCAATTGATGATTTACTGTCATAAATGACCGATGAATTTATTTTATTTCTTTGCAACGAACTATGAATATCATGCTTTTTAAATTGATTATGTATTAGGCTAGATTTTGAATCTTCTTAATCCTATGGCTTTGTTGAAATACTGGACGTTTCTTAAACGTTTTATATTTTATGTTAAAATTTGTTAGATTTCAGTTTGTTTTCAAAATTATACGTTTATATTATATTATTATATAATTATAATATTTGTTTAGTATCAACAAAAAAGAACAAAAAATGTGCAGCTTCTGTGTATGAAGTGGCGACGGTGTATGCATTATAATGGCATATTTTCCAAAATAGTTCATTATAACAACACTCTTATTATAATGTCATTTTCGCCATTTTAATTCAAGCGAATTTTTGAGGAGACTACGTCATTATAATGCGTAATTAGAATTTCTCCGAATTAAAATCAATGTATTTATTCATTCAATGTTTCTTCAAATTATCTAGTTTAATCTGCGATAAAATTCAGTTATACCATTATATATTATAATAGTATAATTTTCATGGAAATTTGCGTGAATTAAAATGGCAAATAATATGTCAGTACAATAGGAGTGCTATTATAAAGGTATACACTGTCTTCACTTTTTACACAAAATTTTTTTTGTTCTTTTTTTATACATTTTTTTATATTATATATTTTGGTATCAGTCACTCACTATAGATTTTAAAATTTAAATTTAGCTCTAGGTATTTTTTACAAAATTTAAATGTAATTGGTTACTTAAGAAGACATTGGTGTACCTGGAGAAAAAGCATGGATGGGTCACAAGAAACATAACTCCCCTAATTTAATAAAAAGGTAAACGCCACTCCTCTCGTTTCGCCCACCCCTCTCTTCCTCACTGTGTAGGAGGATTGGAAAAACGGGCCAAAGTCGAAAGTGTTTTAAGTAATAATATGCTGGATAATGATACTTTTCTATGGATAATAGTACCTTTTGAAATGTACTTCTTGGCCTGAAATTAGTATTTTGGCATTTTAGGAGAAGGCATACAACAGCCGCTGAGTAGATTATCAAAAGTTGTATTTCTAAGCCATGACTTTAATAGTTTAATACAAGAGTTTAGAACATAGGTGAGAAAAGTTCGGGAAGCTAGGGGGGTTGGTTACCCGGGGTGAATCGAATTTTGAATTCTAGGAGGGAGTCCCAGGGGGGTCCGGAACCCACCTAGCTTATTAGGGGGGGTCGACCCGGGATGCAAAATTGTGAAATCTAGAGGGGGGCCAGGTAGAGTCCGGTGAAGCAAAACAGTTTTAAACCATAATAACTTTAATAATTGTTCTTTTTATAGAATAATAATGCATTTTATTGAATAAAAAGCGATATTCTGGTGTAAAAAGGGTGTAAAAACATGAATATGTGTTAAAAATCCACGTTTTTGGAAGAAAATTTAGTATAAAACAGTACCTAAAATTTTTGAAGGGGGTTATGCTAAAACTTTTCTTATGAACTTAAACAAATATGATTTTAAAGAGCTTTTCCTCTTGGCTTCACTGGTATGTCACAGGAGAATTAGGATACTCCATCCTCGAAACTATTTTTGGGAAACAACCGTCCTCCTGAGCTCCTGTTGGTATACATATTCCTCCCAAACGCTTCTTCTCACCAAAACGCCACCCTTTCCTCAAATAAAACCCTGGGTTTATGCATTGTTATGCAGCTTGTGTTTTTGCTCTGCATTTTTATAATTATTTATGCATTTTTTTAGTAAAAATGGAGTAACTTTTCTTGATTTTAGGGCTTCAGATCCAAATGTACAACAAGAGAGTGTAAACAGTTTTATATCTAATGGTCATTGTAACGGCTCTTTCTACCAAAATATATAACAATAATAATAAAGGAAAAATATGTGGCATCACATTTACTCTAGGAAAAATTTGTGACATCACATTTACTCTGCCCTAACTAGGACACTTTAGATAGGATAGTCAGGATGGGCTGGGGTAAATCGGACCTTTTTTATAAAAAACAGGTGTGACTTAAAGTGTGTTATGACCGTAATAAGGGCCTTCAGAAAAAAAATCGCTTCATAAATCACTTTATTTAAAATTACTTCATTATAAGGTTTTTTAATGACTAAATTAATTTCTCTTGGTTTTATTATATTTACAAGATTCAACCATTTCTTCCCATTAAAATTTAAAAGTAAACGAAAAAGTTTTTTCTCTTGGAAATCGGATTTCTCTGAGGTCTCTAATTAAGGCTATTAAAGGCTCTAATTATGGTCTGTCATTGTGTCTGAGTGATATGTAAAATCACATATTTTTCTTTTATTGTTATGTTAAATATTTTTGTCTCTTACGTGCCACCTTCCAATTATCTCTCTGTGGCTCCTTTCATATTTATAAAATTTAATTTATTCTTGCATTTTTTTAAAAAGGAATTACAATACAAAACAGCCATTGTTTGTAAGTTTACCAAACCATTGCAGTTAGGTGTAGTTAGGTTTATCCTAATAAAAACAGCAAAAGCAAATATTGGCATTTTTTTATTATTAATCACCTTGACAAAAACCGATTTTAAAAACCAAAAACACCTACATATTAAAAAAACGCAAAAAAATTATAATCCCAGACCCCAGGCATAAAATTCATTCCTGATTGGCTGCTTTTGTTGATTAAACTCTTGTTTTTTCGTGGCCTAAATCATAGATTTTATAATTTAAAGAAAAAATGTTTCCTATTGTTTTACAAAAAAATTACCCCATGTTTATTATTATCAGTTAGAGTATGTCTTTTCCTGTCCTATTTATAGTTGGTGCTGTAGTTAGGCTTTATAATATTGATGACATTCTGGTTCTTTAATGCATGATCTTAACTGATTTTTTAATATATTGCAGGTTTTAATTTATGTATTTATTTAATTTTCAATGTTCGGGCCAAGGGGTGGAATGCGCTCAGGAAAATAACCGATATGGGTAGAAAAAGAATGCGTTGCTCGGATTTTAAAAAGTCCTTTCTTTGGTTTTAATTAACCTTCCTCTCCCATTTTAGGCCAAATTTTCTATGGTATAACCAAAATATATTATATTACCGGAAAATTTGTCACATTCAAGTAAAAGCAGCGACGACGTACGACATTATGGCATATTTTTAAAATAATTAGTCGATTTAAAAAAAGTTTCACATAACGACTTAGTTGTTGGTTGTATCTTGTACTTCGTCAAATTAATCTAAAATCTATTTGAATTAATTATAAAACGCAATTCTTGACAAAAATATAAATTTATTTTATATTCTTATATAAACCTATGCGATTTAACCTGTGTTAATAACTACTTTCAATTGTTTTCTACCTTAGCATTTTATATTATTATTCGTGCTATGTTATTTGGAGAAGTTGGGCTTTGTTAATTTTTTTTGTTTCTAAATTGACGGATATTAAGGTTGTGTTTCCAAACATTCTGCAGTTATTTTTAATGAACTATTTGTGTTATTTTATTACAAATTTCCCCATTCAACATTTAAGTTTAAGATTTCATAGTTATTCCTTTAAATTTTTAATTGCATTTTGCATTTTAGCATTTTTTATTGTTAAATCTTTGTTTAAAATTTTTTTATTAGCTTTTGTGTCAAAATTTTTGTGTTACTTTTGTTTTTTGTTTGCACATCTCTTGATATTATATTTTTAGTTCGTGTGCCTTTTCCCCCATTTGTCTGTGTCAAATTAGTTGTTGTGAAATTTAATTTTGTATGGGTTTTTCAATTAAACATAATTATAGGACTTCTGTCCTTCGGACAAAGTCCAAAGGACAAAATCCAAAGGGAAAAGTCCAAAGGGTAAAGTCCAAAGGACAAAATCCAAAGGACAACGTGTTCATACTTTTTGTCCTTTGGACTTTTCCCTTTGGATTTTGTCCTTTGGATTTGTCCAAAGGACAAATTCTAAGTAGCGTTCATACTTCGTGCAAAAGCAAAAGTCCAAAGGACGTTTTGCCTTGTCCAAAGGACGTTTTGGCTTTTATAAAATTGTCCTTTGGACTTTGTCCAAAGGACGTTTTGTCATAAGTATGAACCAGCCCTAACTTTATTATTTATTTTTTAATTTGATTACAATATAATTACCGTGTGCGTTTAAAAGTGAATTATTTATTCTGCAGTTTACCAATTAATTAAATTAATTTTTAAAAATGTTATATTTTGTACCATGATGGTTGTGTGAAAGCCAATAAACATAATTTTTTCCCTGAAAAAATCAAATCTAATTATGACAATCAGAAATAAAAATTATTATTAAATTAATTTTAATTTTTCGGGGACGCAGTTAGTGAATAGTTTTATGCAGAAATTCTGTGCATAGTATTGCGGTAGAATTTGTGGTGCTGGTAAATTGTTTTTAAAATTTTTTTTGTGATTACAATACGTGTTTACAACTTCCCATAATATTTGCTAAATATTGATATATTTTTAATAGAATGTGATATTTTTATTCGAGTGTGTAATTGGAAAAACATTGAATTAGAATTGTTAACTCTACATCAACAACAGTGTTGGTATAGGGTATTAGGCGGTCATATGGAATATCCATAGCCGGCCCACTTTTGCTCTTAAACAAAACTGATATTATATCATAACTAAACTATAGTAGTTTCTAAAAAAAAATGGGGGCTGGAGATTTTTTAAGAAACATTCAATTTATAGCATATTTATTTTTCGTAAAAACTTGAATGTTCGCTATGCGTTGATATAAGTATGGTCTAAATTAATCTTATTGTCAATGACTTCTCACTTTTGCTCACTTGAAAATTTTTTTCACTTCCACACTGCAAATTATCATTAATATGAAATCGTTACCAAAGCATAAAAAAATAATAATGCTTTTCACGTAGTTGCAAGCCTCAGTTTGGGATTTATGTGCTTTATATAAATATTAGAAATGCGCAAGAATTTCTTTCTTCATACTGTTGGCCAATGTTTTTCGATAATAGAATAGGTAGTTTTAGTAAAACGGCAAAACACGAATTTTTTTTTGAAATGAAAATTTATATTAAGCTGTTAATGAAATAAACCAAAAATGGGTGAGCTGTGAATAACAATTCTATTTCTTGCGTGTTATTTTGGTGTTATTATTTTGTATTTTATAAAATTATTTAATGGACCAAAACAACAGACTGCTCTAAAAAAATGTTGTAGTCAGAAAAACTCGTGCAAAATGTACCCCTGTGCAGTTAAAATTATATCCCTGTGCTGTTTTTATTGTTCCACTTCTCTGGTGTTTGGCGAAGTGAATAATTTAAAATTTAATAAAGGTTTATTATTTTATTGAGTCTTATTAAAATTATTTTGGGATTCGTGTAGTGAACGAAATTAAAGGTCTTAGAACCTTTTATCTTAAATCTATGTATATAATAATAATCTATTTACTAATGTTCTTAGTAGAAGATCTTTAGTTTGTGTTAATGCTAATTACTCAGAATTAAACTTTTTAAAACGTAAAAAATTTAGTTAAAAGAACTTAAAACGTATTTCTAATGTTTAGATTATTTGTTTAGGTTTAGGGCATAGCTCCCAGGCTTCTCCGTTTTTTTAAAAACGCTAAGAAAAAATATTCCCTTTATACATTTCTATAAAACTATTTTCGTTATACAGGCCCTGTGCCAGGGGGGCCAGGTAGCCATGCCCCTCCCCAATTTCTAGGTTGGCCGGGGTAAAAATAAGAAAGAGGAGGTAGGTCCAGGGGGGTGGGGGAGGTAAAAGCAAGGGTAACTTCATTATGAACCCTGCTTCTCCCTACCTCCTTTCTTGGGATATGCCAAAAATGGATTTTGCCTTGAATTCAATGTAAATATGTATTTTTAAGCCCTAATTTTACTCATTTTTACTGCTAAATCAAAAATTTTCGCTTCCAGCAGTTGGGGGGACACCCATACATGGGCAAGTTGGTCCGGAGTGGGGGGGGGTCAAACCCCAAATTAGGGGTGAGGTTAAAATCCGAGAAACACAAAATACCCATATCGTTTTTTTTCTGGAGTGCATTTTACCCATATCGTTTTTTGATTTTGAAAGAAAAATAGGTAAAAAACGCTAATTTTAGGTCAAAAAGCCCTTTTTATTGCATTTTTGAGCTTTTTATTGCTTAAAACATTCATTTTGACCTCAAAACTTAGTTTGAAGGCAGTTAGAAGTCATTTTAAAGACTTTTTTTCTTCAGTTTTCCAAAATTGAGGGGTTAACCTTTTCTCCCCCCCAACTTCTGAGTAGGGGGGTTAAACCCCCTTCTCAGAATTTGGGGGGGGGTTAGCACCCCCCCCCCGTGCATATGTATGGGGACCCCCCAGGCGCCGCTTCGCGCCGCATTTATATTCAGTTTTCTGGAGTCTGGCCCCCTCTCAAAAATCCTGGGACAGGCCCTGTCGTTATGCGTTTTAATATTTAAAACCCCAAAAAATTAAATTCTTAAAGACAACCTAAAAGTTTTTATATATTTATACCTTAAAAAATGTTTTGCGAAAAACTCGTATTTAATTAAAACAAAACAAAAAGCGTATTGAATTCGAGAGTTAAATTCTGTCTTCCATGCAAAATTCAGAAATTTGAGTCATAAACTTGCTTGAGCAAGTGAATATATTTGCTTACAATTATTTGCTCAAAAACGAATTTTTTGTTAAAATTATCTGAAAATATTAATATTGTTAATATTATTATGAAAAAGCATTGTTTATTTGACATGAATTGTAGATTTTTTTAATCTATAGGACCCTGTTTTTATTGTTCTATGGTTTAATGACGTCACAGATAAGCAATATTATTTTTTAACAGCAATATTTCAAGCTATAAAGTACCAAGTATTGTATTTGTTGTTCTTTGCCAACAATTAATCTTTCCATCATGATTGGTCTGGACCGTCTTGCACGCTCCTCCACTTGCTCACCCCTTTTTCCACTGGAAGGAGATCAGCCTCTGCTACGGGGTTCCCCCAGAGGTCCTCGTAAGCATCATAGGTGGGCATGGGGGTTATACCACCCGAAAAAATCCTGATTATAGCCGACACCCCCCCCCCGAAAATTTACGGGGTCCCAGTACTAAAAACGCCGCTAAAAATGGGGTATTTAAGTATACCCCAAAAAAAAATTTTGGGACACCCCCTCCCCCCAAAAATTTTCGGGGGTCGCTTATACCCCCTCCCCCAAAATACCCCCCCCCCCAAAAAAAAAAAATACCCCCCTAAAATCCGGGAGGTTGCCCACCTATGGTAAGCATTGTATTTAATCAATCGTTCCGTTATCCACTTGTAATCACACTAAATTAAGTTTTGTTCCCAGTGAACATTGTTATTGTGTAAGTTGCCGAATTCAGCTAAATCAATCAAAATTGTCATGTGGCTGTTACCTAATATTTATTCAAAATTTTACTCAACATAGCCAAACGCAATCGTTACTAACAGCTGTCGATTAAGTCTAAAAAATTATATTGTTATAGAAAATAGTGAAACATTAATTTTTACATAAACTAATAAATGTACCCAGCAAATCCCTGTCGCAAATTTTTTGCTCAAGAGTTTTTTAAATGCAGCTGGGTTCTTTAAAGAAGAAGTAATTGAAAAACTATTTTCTACCTTATTTATAGATAACTTGGCTGGAATTGCAAAAATGACATCAGGTAAGTCGTGCTTGTTTTGTTTCGAGTTTCAACCGGTCTTAACATTGGCGGTCAAAAAGATAATTGAATATGTTTTTAAAACGCATTTTGTTCTTTTTGATATTATACGATCATGATAGTATAGGTGGGAAGCCTCCTGGATTTTGGATGGGTCTTGGGTCTATACCATACATGGGCAAGTTGGTCCGTAGTGGGGGACGGAGTTAAACCCCAAATTAGGGGGGGGGTAAAATCTGAGAAACGCAAAATACCCATATCGTTTTTTTTCTGGAGTGCATTTTACCCGTATCGTTTTTCGATTTTGAAGGAAAAATAGGTAAAAAATGCTAATTTTAGGTCAAAAAGCCCTTTTTATAGCATTTTTGAGCTTTTTATTGCTTAAAACATTCATTTTGACCTCAAAACTTAAGTTTGGGGGCAGTTAGAAGTCATTTTAAAGACATTTTTTTTCATTTTTCCAAAATTGGGGGGGTAACTTTTTCTCCTCCCCCACTTCTGAGTGGGGGGGGGTTAAACCCCCCTTCTCAGAATTTGGGGGGTTAACCCCCCCAACTCCCCCCGTGCCCATGTATGGTCTATACCCGACCCCCGAAATTGGGGGGGGGTGTCTCAAAAAATTTTGGGGGATACCTCAAATACCCCATTAATAGCGTTTTTAGTACTGGGACCCCCAAATTTTAGGGGTGGTGTCTGGAGTACCCCCAACTTTTAGGGTGGGAAGGGTTGTCGGCTATGATGGTTTTTTTTGGGTATAGTATAACCCCCAACCATCCCCCGTGATAGTTATATAATATTATATTCATACCATAATTACTATTTACTAAATTTCTGTTTAATTTATCAAAATCAAAAGTCATAGGTGAGAAAGGGGGGCAGGGTGGGGTCCACCCCCCTGGCCTCGAA
>JASAMX010025580.1:0-56065 GCA_030248175.1 Microlaimidae sp. YZB2_3
TTCAGTTACGTATTGCTAGGCTTATATTATCCTCCAATCTAATATTAAAATGTTAATGGTATTTTTGCCATATTTGACAATTATTTTGTTTTTATTATTGTTTAAAAACTTTGAGTCCGCAAAAAATAAAAAAAATGATATACTAATTTTTTTATTATGTGCTAAATTATCTTGAAAATAAAAAGTGGGGCTCCGTGTTTATGAATGTGTTTCAGAGCTCAAAAACCATTGTCCGGGGCTCCACAGGGAACATGACTTTTTGTTGTAGGCCCAAATAAATCATGTATTCTACCCTAATTAAAAAATAAAGTAAATTGTGAAATTAAACTAGCTTCTTTGTAAAGTACATGTTCTTTTTATGTTGCATTGCATATAAGATAAAGGAAAAGTTTCAGATTTAAATTCGGCTACAGATTTTAAAGCTGATTATTATTAAATACTTATTTTTTGCTTAATAAAACTGTAAACTTTTGGGTTCTCTCAAATTATTGGGTAGGGTAGTTTCTAAGTTTAGTCTTCCAAGTGCGAACATTTTAAAATTTTTGAAATTTCGATAATAATAAAATATCGATTATCAATAAAACACATATTATCCATCAATAAAAAGTAGTTCCTAAGAATCATTGCGTATTGCGTAATTTTCTACGATTTCCAAAGAACCAATGTTTTGGATCAATCAGTAACGAGGGAGGAATACTGGTTTTATGATATAAGCGTTTGAAAAATAATATATTAATAATAAGGAGAAGAAGAACATAATACTAAATTTACCCACGTTCTTTAGTTATAATTTGCGCGGTGCCGTGGGGCTTAGTCTTCGTGTGGTTCTCCTATTATAATTTATTTATAATAAAAATAAAAAATAAAAAAGAAGAAGATGAATTTAAGTTACAAAATTTACCCATGTTGTTTAATTATAGTTTGTGCGGTGCAGTGGCGCTCCAGACAAAAGTTTACCCACGCTCTCCAAATATAGTTGTTGGCGCGATGGCGTGCGTCAATGATTGCAATAATAATTTTTAAAAGAAAATAATAATAAGAAGAAGAGGATGAACATGAATTAGAAAAATTTACACACGTTTTCTGAAGTATAGTTGGGTTAAATTGCCGGCAGTGTGGCACCCATGCCACACCGATGATTGGAATTGTATTTTTTGAAATATAATAAAAAATAAGAAGAAAACAATGATAAACATAAATTACAAAATTTACCAGATGCTCTAGTTATAGTTGTCGCGGTGCCGTGGAGCTAAATCGCAGTGGGCGCTCCCGCGCCAGCGATGGTTGCAATTATTTTTTAAATAAAGAAATTAGAAGAAGAAGATGATGAACATAAATTACAAATTTTATTCAGATTCTCTCATTATAATTGGTGCGGTACCGCAGGGTTAAATCGCCGCGTGAACAATGAAAGAATATTAATTTTAAGAAAATGAACGATAGAATTATAATAATAAATAGAAGAAGATGAACATAAATTATAAAATAATTTCCCAACGTTCTATAATTATAGTGTGCACGGTGCTGTGGGGCTAAACCGCCGCGTGGCGTTTCCGCGATACCAATAATTGTATATTTTTTCGAAATAAAACTTTAATTTAAATTTTTCATCAATAAATAAAGAATTAACAAATAATATTTTATCGTTTTCGCCGTATGCTGAAAAAAGAGATTTGTGAATAGCTCCTTCGGCAATCAAAACTGTATAATTTTTTCATAACCATACAATTCTTCATATTTTTTTGATATTAAAACCCTAAAAAATTTTCCTTAAAATGTCTGGCTTTCATGTTAGCTTAATTTGCTTAACTTTTAGACTTTCGTGTATTGTGTGATAACTACTTAAGTACTACTTAACTACCATAATTTTGGCTAACTACTTAACTACCTACTTAACTTTCTAAAAGTAGCTAACTACCTAAATAACTACCTACTTTCCGAAAATAAAGTAGTTAATACAAGTAGTTAACAAAGTAGTTACAAAGTAGGCAGAAAGTAGCTAGTGAAGTAGGCAGTCGCGCATATTATTACCCATGTGACAGTGTCAATCCACGGTACTTTGCACGCGCTGAGTGTCTTCAATCAAAATCCATAGCTGGAAAATCATTATTTATTTTATACACAAGGTGCTTTATAGTTTATGAACCCAATTCAAAATGTAGTAATGCTTTAAGTAAGCAAAGCAACAACACAAAAGTGCTACTGCTCTATTTTCTTATAACACGTTTTATTTTGTGTGAAAACTATGAATATTTTAGTTTTTCAACTACATCATAAATTTACTGTGGAAATAAATTTTAATAAGACACACTTTTGTCGCCTTTTTTAGTTCAATTAAAACAAAAATCTGTTTGTTTGTTTGTTTTTTAAGTACAATGCGTTTTTTAAATTTTTCTATTTAAGTTTTTAAATTAAAAAAGACCAAAAAATTCGATTTTTTAAACAAGTATTAAGTATATTTATAATGATTCTAATATATAATGTTAAAAATCTTTTAGTAAAGAAACTATTTGAAAGTAATAATAATTTCGTGAAAGTAGATATTGAGCTTGAACAAAATTTGGACTCTACCGCTTCCATTGTCCAACAAGATGGTATAAATAAGAAAACAATTTTAATGCATCATCTTCTTTTTTGAAGTCCACCCCAAGTGGACTTTTAAAACCAAAAAGTTCTGTGTTGTGTTGGAAATTGTGTGGGATTATTTTGGTTACCTGTTTAACTCATAATCTTATTGTCTTTTGTATACATCTAATGTACTTGTGGGTAAATATATCCTACGTCATCTGGATCTGGGAATCATTTAAAATTCAAGCACAAGGATAAAGCAAAGAAAAGTTTTGCAAGAAACCGGAAAAAAATTTTGCAGTAAAATGACAAAAAAGTAATAATTGGGCCCAAAGTTTAGATTTGTGAACACTAACACATCAGCACCATTATACAATAAAGCGGGTGAAAAATACAAAACGTTTTTAAATAAGCAATACGTCAGCAAAACATAAGTTAACTTAGCAATGAACTATTTTTTTCTAAACGATTTTTTAAATTTCAACTATACTATATAATCTGTCCATCCGTCTTATAAGTACTGTTTAACATAAGGAAGATGGCAAAAAACCATTAAAATTTGGAAATAGTTAATTATTAAAGCGGTAACAAAGTATTTTAACCGTTAAGAATTAAAATTTTTAGTTTTACTAAGACTTTCATATAACTATATATTTAGTTTAAAAATTAACTACTTAACTATCTACTTAACTAATTACTACCTAACTACCTTAAGCTAAAGTCTTTCAGGCTGAAATTAAGGGCGTAACCGCTCTTCGTCAGGAAGAAATAAACAATAGCGAGAAAAATTTAAAAAAAGTTTATAGCGGTTATGTAACCTTTTTATTTAGTTGCGTCATGTGTTCCTCTACGTGATATTTTCTCAAAGAATGAGTTGTTACTTTACCACTCGTCTGTTTTCACCCTGATAGAATTTATCTTTAGTTCAAAAATTTTAAATAGTTAACTACCTACTTACTACCTACTTTTAACAAAAATATATAATACTATATATTATATTAAGGAAAAATATGTCACTCCCTACTAAAAGTGAAATAATTTTGTGCCATTTTTTGAGCAGTGCCATTAATTGTCATGCACAAAAAATGGCAAAACAACTGCCATTAATTGGGCAAGTGTCTAAAAAAGGGGCACTGCCTAAAAACTAGCAGTATTTTCGCAAAACCAGACACAACCAGCCAATCACAGCAAACCAAAGGGTACAATTTAAATACCCACTGAGTTAACGTTTCAACGTATCTTAATATATTTTTAGAAGCAGAGTTACCTGTCGTCAGGACGATCTTCACCTAACTCCGTTCAGACGACTAATCCTAGCTTTTTTCTTTATGGGGAAGAGTGGCTTTTTTGGGGTGCATACTGTATACCGGGTTTTGATAAAAAACCGCAGCTACCCCGATTCTTTTTGACTTATGTTATTAACTTTACAAGTTCAATTTTAAAAGCTTCTTTCAGTGGCAAGTGTTTTAAATTTAAAATTTAACAGCGGTAATAAAAAAAGCTTAAAACGGGCTCTAATTTTAAATACTGAATTTTTAAGGGCTTGCTATGAATTTAAAATTGTGTTTTTTAAGAAACATTATGTATGAAAAGACGGCTTATAGTGTCTTGTATTTTTTTGCTGCTTAAAAAAGAAAAACCTCATTAAAATTCAACTTAATCGAAGGCAAAAGTTTACAACTACAATTTTACTTTTGTGAATTTTTAACGGCTCTACTTCACCATAAAATTGCGTAATTACGGTTTTCGATCAAATAACCGTTGTATGCATTCCAAAATTGAGCCGAGCTCTTGTTATTTAAAAAGAGCTCGGATTTTTGAATCGTCTAAACAGTTTTAGGTTAAAACCGTCCTGACGACAGGTGACTCGGCTTTTAAAAATATATTAAGATATGTTGAAACATTAACTCGGTGGGTATTTAAATTCGTACCTTTTGGTTTGCTGTGATTGGCTGGTTGTGTCTGGTTTCGCTAAAATACTGCTAGTTTTTAGGCAGTGCCCAATTACACGACACTTGCCCAATTAATAGCAGTTGTTTTGCCATTTTTTGTGCATGACAATTAATGGCAGTGCTCAAAAAATAGCACAAAATTGTTTCACTTCTAGTGGGGAGTGACATATTTTTCCTTAATATAATATATAGTATTATATATTTTTGCTTTTAATTTGATTTAACTACTTAATTATCTACTTATAAATTTAAAAGTAGTTAACTACCTACTTAACTACCTACTTTGATTTTTGGCTAACTATCACAACACTAATTTGAGTCCCATAGTGCATGCATAGTCATAAAAAAGAAAGGTTAGAAGTTATATTTTTAAGATTTTATTTATGTTTATTACATTATTATGATTTACCTGATGCTTGTGTTGTTACGCTCAGTAATTCTAAAGCCAGAAAGGCAAATTTAACAAAGCTTACCATCATTAAAAATTAATACATTAAAAAACGAAACAAAAACAGAGAATCAAATAAAATATTAAAATTTTAAACAGGTAAGTTTTTGAATTAATTATACTTCCATATTCTAAGCGAGAAAATTTATTTTATGCCTGCCCTCTGATTTACCTTGTTATTCGAAATTATAGAAGAAACATATACATGTTACATCTCCATCATTCAATAAGGTTTCAACGCATTTATACTAAAACTGAAAAAACAACAGAACTAACAAATAAAGTACACATTTAATCTTAACAAAATTCAACTTATTTGGAAACAGAATATATTTTAGCTAGTGTTATAAAAAAATTAATAGTTTTTTGATTATTTTAGAACAAAAAGTAAAGTAATTTGGAAATTTTAATTTAAGTAAAGTAAGAGCTAAAAGTAATTTGTGATTTTTTAATTTAAGTAATGTAAAAATTAAAAGTACAATCAACATTTTATTTATGTAAAATAAAATTAAGACCTATTTTTCAAGTGAAAGTAAGAGTAAAAGTGCAATAAAATTAATTTTTAAACGAAGAAAAACACTGGCTTTTGGTTTTCAGAGCTCCAGATCTCCTTTTCAACGTGTTTTGATATTTTTATAGATATATTTTCGTTTTACTAAGTTTTTTGGTCTAAATTAATTATTTTTAGCATGTTAGCGACTTATAAAATTCTTCTTAAACCACTGATTTTACAACATATCTATAAGGAATCTACCTCGTTCTAAGTATAAGCAGGAAGAAATCCGGGTAAGAGTAAAATTAAAAAATAATTAAAATTTAAAAGTCAAGTAAGAGTAAAAGTAAGTGAAATTTGAAGATCAAGTAAAAGTAAAAGTAATCCGAAATTCGTTACTTTTATTAGTTTAAATAAAATTTTAAATAATACAACACAATAAAAAACTGTGAGAAAAAAAACAGGGAAAAAGGGATTTTTTACGCCTAACGTATGTTTGACAGAAACGATGTGGATTAGTCCGAGGTGAAAGTAAATGTCAAATATATTAAATCAAACTTTGACATGTGTAGTTGGATGGAATGGCAATAGAAAAACCAAGCCACAGCAATTTTTGACAATTGCAAAATTACCACTTTTTAAATTCAAAAATTTTCAGTGTTTTTGTTAAAATCCAAAGCAGAACTGGGTTGTGTAATGAAAAAATATATAACATAAAAATAAATAAATAATACCTTGACGACCGGTTTTTTAAAATGAAGCTAAAGGTACGCTTGTTCTTATATATGTTTTTTCGTAACAAAAAAATAAATGGAGTGGAAGAAAAAAATGTTTAAGTACAATTCCTTAAAAAAACCTTTTTTGGCCATATTTTAAAAGTCATGTATATTTAAACTGTTTAACATATTTCAACGATGAAAAAGTTACAATGTTTTTTGGCACACAGGGTAAAATTTTACAAAAAAATATCGAACTCAAAGATAAAAATTTTGAAGATGTATGCGTCGCACCTTTAAAGTATATAATTTGTGCAAAACTAATATGGCATCAAAAATTTTTTTTAAGTGCGTTTATTAAATTTTAAGTAATTTTTTCATCAACTGATTTCGCTCTGCTCCAAACTAATGATAAATGATTTTTTATTCCGATAATTCTATTTGTTTTAATTAAAAGCTTCATAATTTCTTTAACATTTTTTTACAAAATTCAAATTATTGCGTTTTTTAAAAAAAACTTTTCTGTATAAGCATTCATTTTTTAAACAATCCCAACAATTGGTCTCATTCCTAGATTTATTCTGGTGTGGGCTCTTATCTTTTTGTCGGCCTATTTTTGGGGACTACAGCCAGAGGCCTCTTGTGAAAAATTACCCGTTTTTCTATCTCCCCTGAGAAATCCTATCTACGCTTTTGATGGTAATAATAGTTCTATTTTTTATAAGCAAAATACTCATACTAATACTCATTAATCTGAGTACTCAAGGGGTTTTTAATATGAGTACTCTCTACTAAACTCACAATAATTATTTAATTTAAGTACTCAAATTTACTAAACTCATATTAAAATTTCGGTACTCAAGAAAAGCCTAGTCTAAAAAATCTTTTAATACCTTTTTTGTGAAATCCAGGCTCTTGCTGATGTAATTTTTAACTGAGAAAACATATTTTTACCGCTAAAAACATTAGATAATACTTTATTCGACCAAAACAGTGTATTATACAGCTTCATCTACGTTTATCTCTGTTTTTTAATTTCTTAAAAAATTAAGGGGGGGTTCCGCTCCCCCGGCCCCCCCGAAATTTTTTTTTTGTACCGAAATCCACTCCCCCCCCCCCCAAAAAAAAAAAAATGAAACCCTGTGTACTTCCCTGAAATCTACATATGTATCTGATTTTTTGTGCAAAATACTTGTTTTTTTAAAAAAATACTTGTTTTTTTTTTACGCAGTTTTTGACTGCATCTGGAAAATTTGTTTTTCAAAGTCGTACTATTTCCACAGAAAATAATAATTGTTTTATTAATTTGTATTTATTAATTTGGCTGCGCGCAGATTTTTTAGCTGCATCGGTGTGCCTTTTTCGCTCACTGGAATGTACCACTGCGCACTGCGCAAAAATAGTGATCAAATATTTATGTTTGTTAATATTTTGCGCTATGTTTTGAATTATTAGTTTTTCAAACAAAAGTTTGCTCAGCTACCCTATTTTCCCTTCAATGTTTTTATACTTGTCTAGCTTTTTGCTTTACCTCTTACAGCAAAATGCATTCAAAATTACAGTAAACGTTCATTTTTGTAATACAATTAAAAAATGCACAATTTACATAAACTTTTGTTGCAAAACTTAATCTCTTTGTTATTTAACACTGGCCATGTGCCCGTTTTTGTTCTGAACAAGTATAATACTTACAAAATTTTCTTAGTAATCAAATTTCCACTGCTTTGTTTTTACTGTTGAATGAATGAATGAATGAAAATCCTTTATTAGTTTTAAAACATTTTCATACATATTACTCAAAAATTTAAAAAAATATAAAATAAAATCAGTACAAATTATTTATACAAGCAGGTTTAAAAACATACATTGTAAATACATATATCATAAAAATGAAATAACTAAATAATACATGCGAAATAAAATAAAGATATATATCGATTTATAAGTACAATTTGTATAGGATTTAAAAGTATGAAAATATTAAAAAATAAGGGAAGAAAGACAGAGTCAAAGACTGCTAAATGTGCCTGTCAAACTTGGTAATATTGTCAAATTTTATTAACTTAATTTTACTTTTAAAAGTTCTTAAATTAGTTGAATTGATGGGAAATTCAGGTAAATCATTAAATTCTTGCTATTCTTAAGGAAAAAAGAGTTAAAAAATATGTCTTTGTTAGCTGATGTAATTAATAATTTTTATTATGGTCATATTTGCCCAAATAAGTACCCCACTCAAAAAAGGTATCGAAAGAGAGATAAGTTAGTTGGTTTAGAATAGAAAAAAATAGAAATGTCAAATTTAATTCTTCTTTCCTCCAAGGATTCTAATTTCAGCTGTTTTAACCTTTCAACATAGGGATGCATTTTACCAGATTTTCAATCGGTGAACCAGCATTACTTAGTACCCACAATTATATTAACTGTGAGCTTGAGTTTAAGTACTCACAATTAAATATATATGAGTACCAATTGGTATTGAGCATTTGTGAGCCTGGCGAATTTTCAAATTATACTTACGTATATAGCATAGATTTTAAAAGGATCCTAAAGCGTACCCACTTGTAGGCACAGAGGGGATTTACCGTAGTCCCTGGAAATGAGAGCTATGGGTAGATAAAGCCCCCAAATGAGGTCAAGGGGCATAATCGCAGCAATGGGTCCTACAGGACAATTTTAGAAGGGCTTAATATCACCCGGGGAGAAAATTTTTAATTTAAGACTATAAAACACCAAGACAAACCCATAAAAATACTGAAAAAAACTTGATTTCACTAACAAATGAATTTGATATTAAATTAGAGTTTTTAATAAACAAATATGTGTAATATATGGCCCTTTGGCGTGTAAAAATGACAATACCTAAGCATTTATATTTTAACTATGAACGTTTAATTAAATAATTATTATCAAACTACAACAAGGAATTTTTATTAATTTTATTGATTTATCAAGTTTCATAGCGATTTTTTAGCCAAAAAAGTTATAGTGATTTAAAAAACAAAATCCTTCCATACTACGTTAAAAGTCATACCTTTTATATAATTAAATTTAAATATAAATAGCGTTTTGTAAAAAGTGTAATATTGTGAAGACTGGCCTTTTGATACTTTTTTATCAATTAAGTTTAGTCAAATTAAATTTATCATATAAATGTTTATTTTTATAGCAATTTAAGCTAATTATTGTAAATACAAATATGCTTTAAAATAGAAAAATAGCAATCTTATGTAAAAAAAAAATCCAAAAAAAAACAGAATAAAAAATTAGAATTTTTTTTTTTTTTTTTTTGTTTTTTTTTTTTTTTTGTTGTTTTTTTTTTTTTTTTATTTTTTTTTTTTTTTTTTTTGTTTTATTTTTTTTTTTTTTTTTTTTTTTTTTTTTTTTTTTTTTTTTTTTTTTTTTTTTTTTTTTTTTTTTTTTTTTTTTTTTTTTTTTTTTTTTTTTTTTTTTTTTTTTTTTTTTTTTTTTTTTTTTTTTTTAATCAATGCCTATTAACGCCCTGAATGGACTATTTATTTTTAATACATAACCTATTTACCTTAAATTTAATATTTTGGGTTCTCCAGTCCGATTCTACAACGTTTATAAATTACAATTTAATTGTTTCAGTACAAAAAAAGTTGTATGATCCAGCGTTATAGGAATTTAATTCATGACAGTATTCCTTTAAGTAATTATATCTTGCGAACGAAGCAACCAATTTATGCGAAATTTTTATTACTATGAAAAAATAATAAAGAGATATTTCCTCTCATCGTTGTATTTCTTTTATGAGTTAACACCTTTATATTTTTTGTAAAAATATTATCTTTGTCTCCAAAGTCTTAATATTTTTTTGTCAAAATATTTAAAAAGGCCAAAAATTGGGCATTTTCTTTTATAAACAAAGTTTCAGTGCAAAAATTTATAAAAAAAACCAAAGTATTTTTATGTTTATTTTTGAAAGCTTGGATGAAAATTTTTACAAACTATTTGTTGAGATATTAGTGTTTTAGTGAAAAAACTTGCGGTTTTTACCTTAAAACGATTGACAAATTTTTGGCAGGAAATCAAATGCTGAATTTAAGTCTCTTATAAAAATTTTTATTTAAATTAGTATCAATTTTACTAAATTTAAAATCATTTTTTGTTTTGACGGAGTTTTTAACAAAAACACTCAAAAAATATAATTTTATAAAATAACTGTCATGTTAGTTAAATGATTTGTTCGATTTCCACATATTCACAAACAATGGGTAACAATCTCAGGGTTTTTTCAAAGAAAACACTAATAATTGAGAAATATAGTTCATTAAAATTTTAATAAATCAGAGCGTTACATTTAAAGTTAAAAATACGACCCCTGTTCTTTATTTATATTTTTATAACAAAACTTTTCGCAGCAAAAAAGACGTTGTTTCAAGATAATATGCCCAAAAAATCTCTACTTCCGACTTTTTTAAATGTCTGAAAATGTTTGAACAAAAAAAATAACAGTTTCAAATTTTTGAAGCGCAGAAAAAGGTTTTGCCAAAAAATAGTCGAAATTCAAGACTAAAATTATTTATTGCATTTTTAGGTGGTTATTCTGACACACAACATTGTTTTTGTAGAATATTTAGTTTTTTAATGAAAGTAAAAAATTAACAAATAAAACCATTGTAAAAACATATGCAATTTACCAAAAATATAACTAATTAATCAAATTGCTTTTTGAATAGTCATCAATATTGCACATCACTTTTAGTATCATAATAATGGCCTATTCTTCTTCATTTCGCATGAATTGAAATGGATTTATTTATTAACGCGAATTTAGATAATCGAGTTCTTTCATTATAAATTAAAAGATGGCGTTTTTCATAACTAGCATTTATGACCGAATTTTTGCCTTTTTAAAAAAAAATTAAATTAATAAGTAAAGCTCAACATGGATTTTTACGTAAAAGATCAATATGCTCTCAGTTACTTGAATCTTTTTTGGATTGGAGTAAAGCAATTGAAAATAACTATTTAATTGCTATAGTTTACATCGACTTCAGTAAAGCTTTCAACTTGGTATCTCACAATAAACTTCTTAATAAATTAAAAGCATATGGAATTTCCGGTGACCTATATTACTGGATTGTAGCCTTTCCAACAAATCGCAAGCAAATAATTTCCATTAACGAAAGCTTCTTGAAATATACTGAAGTTATATTTGGGGTGCCCCAAGGATCAGTCCTTGGGCCCTTGCTTTTCCTAATTTTTTATAAACGATCTTCCATTCAAGATATCTGATGTCACATGCAAGCTTTTTGCAGACGATGTCAAACTATATAATATCCGACCTCAAAATTTCAAGAACGACATTCTTCAAGAATCAATAAATAAACTTATTAAGTGGTCACAAAAGTGGCAACTACAGTTGGCTCCTCATAAGTCCTCTGTGGTTTATTTGGGTAATAAAAATCCCGAGTTTTCTTACTATATTGATAATACTCAAATACCGTTAAGTAAAAAAGCAGGTGATTTGGGTGTAATGGTATTAAACATCTTAAAACCAACTGAACATTGCAATATTATCGCCAAAAAGACATTCAAAATAATTAACATAATATTTTGATGCTTTCAAACAAGCAATGTAAATGCATTACTTATGGCATTTAGAATTTATATTCGACCTATTTTGTAGTACTGTACACCTGTGTGGCCGTATTTATTAAAAGATATTGATTGTATTGAAAATGTGCAACGTTTCTTCACTAGACGCCTATTTGTCAAATGTGGATTAAATCGTTCAGCGAACTAGGGATGCATTGAGCTGCTTACAAATGCTCAGTAACAATTGGTACTCACATATATTTAATTGTGAGTACTAAGCTCAAGCTCAAGCTCACAATAAATCTCAGGCCCAAGCTCAAGCTCACAATTACCCCAAGCTAATTAGCTTAATTGTGAGCCTGTCCCAAAAAAATAAAAAAAACTATTATACTTTACCAAAGACGTGTAAATCCTGAATTAAAAACTTCGTTAGAGTATGTCAATATAAACAACATAATTTCAATACATTTAAATATCATTTTTATTTTAAAGTCTTATTTTCCTGTCAATTCACGCTAGTTATGAAAAAACGCATCTTTTAATTTATAATGAAAGAACTCAACTTATCTAAATTCACGTTAATAAATAAATCCATTTCAATTCATGCGAAATGAAGAAGAATAGGCCATTATTATGACACAACTAAAAGTGATGTGCAATATTGATGACTATTCAAAAAGCAATTTGATTAATTAGTTATATTTTTGGTAAATTGCATATGTTTTTACCCGTGGTTTTATTTGTTAATTTGTTACTTTCATTAAAAAAACTAAATTTTCTACAAAAACAATATTGTGTGTCAGAATAACCACCTAAAAATGCAATAAATAATTTTCGTTTTGAATTTCGACTATTTTTTGGCAAAACATTTTTCTGCGCTTCAAAAATTTGAAACTGTTATTTTTTTGTTCAAACATTTTCAGACATTTAAAAAAGGCCGAAGTAGAGATTTTTTGGGCATATTATCTTGAAACAACGTCTTTTTTGCTGCGAAAAGTTTTGTTATAAAAATATAAATAAAGAACAGGGGTCGTATTTTTAACTTTAAATTAACGCTCTGATTTATTTTGATTTTAATGAACTATATTTCTCGAATTATTAGTGTTTTCTTTGAAAAAACCCTGAGATTGTTACCCATTGTTTGTGAAACGTGGAAATCGAAGAAACATTCAACTAACATGACAGGTATTTTATAAAATTATATTTTTTGAGTGTTTTTGTTAAAAACTCCGTCAAAACAAATGATTTTAAATTAGTAAAATTGATACTATTTAAATAAAAATTTTTATAAGAGACTTAAATTCAGCATTTGATTTCCTGCCAAAAATTTGTCAATCGTTTTAAGGTAAAAACCGCAAGTTTTTTCACTAAAACACTAATATCTCGACAAAGACTTTGTAAAAATTTTCATCCAAGCTTTCAAAATAAACATAAAAATACTTTGGTTTTTTTTATAAATTTTTGCACTGAACTTTGTTTATAAAAGAAAATGCCCAATTTTTGGCCTTTTAAAATATTTTGACAAAAAATTATTAAGACTTTGGAGCAAAAGATAATATTTTTACAAAAAATATAAAGGTGTTAACTCATAAAAGAATTACAACGATGAGAGGAAATATTTCTTTATTATTTTTTCATAGTAATAAAATTTTCGCATAAATTGGTTGCTTCGTTCGCGAGATATTTACTTAAAGGAATACTGTCATAAATTAAATTCCTATAACGCTGGATCATACAACTTTTTTTGTACTGAAACAATTAAATTGAAATTTATAAATGTTGTCAAATTGGTCTGAAGAAGCCAAAATATTAAATTTAAGGTAAATAGGTTATGTATTAAAGATAAATAGTCCATTCAGGGCGTTATAGGCATCTGATTTGTGACAGTGCTCCTTTAATGTTTAATTCATTATTCCACATCATTTTTGCGCAAAAACGAAGAAAAAATTTTAAAAAGGATTTTTAATAATATACTTAATTTCACTGTGTGAAGTTTAAATAATAAAAATCAAGAATTAAACATTTTTGTTTCATGAAACATGTTAGATGCAAAAAAACTTCATAAAAATGCCATTTTTAAAAAGATGATTAGTACAAGCATTTTTATTCTAATTTTTTTATTATATTTCCAATCGGATTTTATTTTTACATAAAAATTGCCATTTTTTGTTTAAAGCATAATTTTATTTAAGAAAATTAGTTTAAAATGCCGTAAAAATAAATATTTATCCTAAATTTAATTTGACTAATGTCAATTGATAAAAAAATATTAAAAGTTTCAGTCTTCAAAATTAGAGTTTTTGCAAAACGTCTTTTATATTTAAATTTAATTATACAAAAGGTATATGACCTTAGTGTTAGTATTGAAAGATTTTGTTTTTTAAAATCACTATAACTCTTTTGGCTAAAAAATCGCAATAAAACTTGATAAACCAATAAAATCAATAAAAATATCTTTGTTGTAGTTTGATAAGAATTATTCAATAAAACATTCATAATTGAAATATAATTGTTTACATATTGTCATTTTTACACACCAAGAGGCCTTACAGTTATTTTTTAATTAAAAACCTTAATTTTATATGGAATTTATATGTGAGTGAAATCAAGTTTTTTCGCAATATTTTATGGGCTTGGCGTTTTATAGTTTTAAATTAAAAATTTTCTGCCCTGGGAGTATTCAGCCCCTCGCAAATCGTCCTGAAAAGACCCATTGCTGCTGTTCTGCCCATTGACCTTATTTAGGGGCTCTAACCACCCATAGCCCCGATTTCTGAGGACTACGGTCAATCACCTTTGTGCTTACGCCATTTGATTCACTTAAAATCTATGCTATATGTAATTATATTTTGAAAATTCACCAGGCTCACAAATGCTCAATACCAATTGGTACTCACATATATTTAATTGTGAGTACTCAAGCTCAAGCTCACAATTAATTTAATTGTGAGTACTAAGTAATGCTCAGCTCACAATTAAAATATGGTGCTCAATGCATCCCTACAGCGAACTATGTTGAAAGGTTAAAACAGCTGAAAGTAGAATCATTGGAGGAAAGAAGAATTAAATTTGACATTTCTATGTGTTTTTCTATTCTAAACCAACTAACTTATCTCTCTTTCGATACCTTTTTTGAGTGGGGTACTTACTTGGGCAAAAATGACCATAATAAAAAATTATTAAATCCATTAGCTAACAAAGATATATTTTTTAACTCTTTTTCCTTAAGAATAGCAAGAATTTAATAATTTACCTGAATTTCCCATCAATTCAACTAATTTAAAAACTTTTAAAAGTAAAATTAAGTTAATAAAATTTGACAATATTACCAAGTTTGACAGGCACATTTAGCAGTCTTTGGACTCTGTGCTTTCTTCCCTTTATTTTTTAATAGTTTTCATACTTTTAAATCCTATACAAATTGTACTTATAAATCGATATATATCTTGTATTTTATTTCGCATGTATGTATTTAAGTTATTTCATTTTTATGATATATGTATTTACAATGTATGTTTTTAAACCTGCTTGTATAAATATATTGTACTGATTTTATTTTATATTTTTTTAAATTTTTGAGTAATATGTATAAAAATGTTTTAAAACTAATAAAGGATTTTTCATTCATTCATTCATTCAACAGTAAAAACAAAGCAGTGGAAATTTGATTACTAAGAAAATTTTGTAAGTATTTATACTTGTTCAGAACAAAAACGGGCACATGGCCAGTGTTAAATAACAAAGAGATTAAGTTTTGCAACAAAAGTTTATGTAAATTGTGCATTTTTTAATTGTATTACAAAAATGAACGTTTACTGTAATTTTGAATGCATTTTGCTGTAAGAGGTAAAGCAAAAAGCTAGACAAGTATAAAAACATTGAAGGGAAAATAGGGTAGCTGAGCAAACTTTTGTTTGAAAAACTAATAATCCAAAACATAGCGCAAAATATTAACAAACATAAATGTTTGATCACTATTTTTGCGCAGTGCGCAGTGGTACATTCCAGTGAGCGAAAAAGGCACACCGATGCAGCTAAAAAATCTGCGCGCAGCCAAATTAATAAAACAATTATTATTGTCTGTGCAAATAGTACGACTTTGAAAAACAAATTTTCCAAATGCAGTCAAAAACTGCGTAAAAAGATTAAACACTTTTTTTAAAAAAACAAGTATTTTGCACAAAAAATCAGATACATATGTAGATTTCAGGGAAGTACACAGGGTTTCATTTTTTTTTTGGGGGGGGGGAGTGGATTTCTGTACAAAAAAAATTTCGTGGGGGCAGGGGGAGCGGAACCCCCCTTAATTTTTTAAGAAATTAAAAAACAGAGATAAACGTAGATGAAGCTGTATAATACACTGTTTTTGGTCGAATAAAGTATTATCTAATGTTTTTAGCGGTAAAAATATGTTTTCTCAGTTAAAAATTACATCAGCAAGAGCCTGGATTTCACAAAAAAGGTATTAAAAGATTTTTTAGACTAGGCTTTTCTTGAGTACCGCAATTTTAATGTGAGTTTAGTAAATTTGAGTACTTAAATTAAATAATTATTCTGAGTTTAGTAGAGAGTACTCATATTAAAAACCCCTTGAGTACTCAGATTAATGAGTATTAGTATGAGTATTTTGCTTATAAAAAATAGAACTATTATTACCATCAAAAGCGTAGATAGGATTTCTCAGGGGAGATAGAAAAACGGGTAATTTTTCACAAGAGGCCCCTGGCTGTAGTCCCCAAAAATAGGCCGACAAAAAGATAAGAGCCCACACCAGAATAAATCTAGGAATGAGACCAATTGTTGGGATTGTTTAAAAAATGAATGCTTATAGAGAAAAGTTTTTTTTAAAAAACGCAATAATTTGAATTTTGTAAAAAAATGTTAAAGAAATTATGAAGCTTTTAATTAAAACAAATAGAATTATCGGAATAAAAAATCATTTATCATTAGTTTGGAGCAGAGCGAAATCAGTTGATGAAAAAATTACTTAAAATTTAATAAACGCACTTAAAAAAAATTTTTGATGCCATATTAGTTTTGCACAAATTATATACTTTAAAGGTGCGACGCATACATCTTCAAAATTTTTACCTTTGAGTTCGATATTTTTTTGTAAAATTTTACCCTGTGTGCCAAAAAAACATTGTAACTTTTTCATCGTTGAAATATGTTAAACAGTTTAAATATACATGACTTTTAAAATATGGCCAAAAAAGGTTTTTTTAGGAATTGTACTTAAACATTTTTTTCTTCCACTCCATTTATTTTTGTTACGAAAAACATATATAAGAACAAGCGTACATTTAGCTTCATTTTAAAAAACCGGTCGTAGGTATTATTTATTTATTTTTATGTTATATATTTTTTCATTACACAACCCAGTTCTTCTTTGGTTTTTAACAAAAACACTGAAAATTTTTGAATTTAAAAAGTGGTAATTTTGCAATTGTCAAAAATTGCTGTGGCTTGGTTTTTCTATTGCCATTCCATCCAACTACACATGTCAAAGTTTGATTTAATATATTTGACATTTACTTTCACCTCGGACTAATCCACATCGTTTCTGTCAAACATACGTTAGGCGTAAAATCTCCCATTTTCCCTCTTTTGTTTCTCACAGTTTTTTTATTGTGTTGTATTATTTAAAATTTTATTTAAACTAATAAAAGTAACGGATTTCGGATTACTTTTACTTTTAGTTGGTGTTTAAATTTCAATTACTTTTACTCTTACTTGACTTTTAAAATTTTAATTACTTTTATTCTTACTCTTACTCGGATTTCTTCCTGCTAATACTTACAACGAGTAGATTCCTTATAGATTTGTTGTAAAATCAGTGGTTTAAAGAGAGTTTTATAAGTCGCTAACATGCTAAAAATAATTTATTTAGACCAAAAAACTTAATAAAATGAAAATATATCTATAAAAATATCAAAACACGTTGTAACGAAGCTCTGGAGCTCTGAAAACCAAAAGCCAGTGTTTTTCTTCGTTTAAAAATTAATTTTATTGCACTTTTACTCTTACTTTCACTTAAAAAATAGGTCTTAATTTTATTTTACATAAATAAAATGTTGATTGTACTTTTAGTTTTACATTACTTAAATTAAAAAATCACAAATTACTTTTACTCTTACTTTACTTAAATTAAAATTTTCAAATTACTTTTACTTTTGCTTAAAATAATCAAAAATCATTAATTTTTATAACACTAGCTAAAATATATTCTGTTTCCAAATAAGTTGAATTTTGTTAAGATTAAATGTGTACTTTTATTTGTTAGTTCTGTTGTTTTTTCAATTTTAGTATAAATGCGTTGAAACCTTATTTAAATGATGGAGATGTAACATGTATATGTTTCTACTATAATTTACGAAAAACCAGAAATCAGAGGGCAGGCATAAAATAAATTTTCTCGCTTAGAATATGGAAGTATAATTAATTCAAAAACTTACCTGTTTAAAATTTTAATATTTTATTTGATTCTCTGTTTTTGTTTCGTTTTTTAATGTATTAATTTTTAATGATGGTAAGCTTTGTTAAATTTGCCTTTCTGGCTTTAGAATTACTGAGCGTAACAACACAAGCATCAGGTAAATCATAATAATGTAATAAACATAAATAAAATCGTAAAAAATTAACTTCTAACCTTTCTTTTTTATGACTATGCATGCACTATGGGACTCAAATTAGTGTTGTGATAGTTAGCCAAAAATCAAAGTAGGTAGTTAACTACTTTTAAATTTATAAGTAGATAATTAAGTAGTTAAATCAAATTAAAAGCAAAAATATATAATACTATATATTATATTAAGGAAAAATATGTCACTCCCCACTAGAAGTGAAACAATTTTGTGCTATTTTTTGAGCACTGCCATTAATTGTCATGCACAAAAAATGGCAAAACAACTGCCATTAATTGGGCAAGTGTCGTGTAAATGGGCACTGCCTAAAAACTAGCAGTATTTTCGCGAAACCAGACACAACCAGCCAATCACAGCAAACCAAAAGGTACGAATTTAAATACCCACCGAGTTAATGTTTCAACATATCTTAATATATTTTTAAAAGCCGAGTCACCTGTCGTCAGGACGGTTTTAACCTAAAACTGTTTAGACGATTCAAAAATCCGAGCCCTTTTTAAATAACAAGAGCTCGGCTCAATTTTGGAATGCATACAACGGTTATTTGATCGAAAACCGTAATTACGCAATTTTATGGTGAAGTAGAGCCGTTAAAAATTCACAAAAGTAAAATTGTAGTTGTAAACTTTTGCCTTCGATTAAGTTGAATTTTAATGAGGTTTTTCTTTTTAAAGCAGCAAAAAAATACAAGACACTATAAGCCGTCTTTTCATACATAATGTTTCTTAAAAAACACATTTTTAAATTCATAGCAAGCCCTTAAAAATTCAGTATTTAAAATTAGAGCCCGTTTTAAGCTTTTTTTATTACCGCTGTTAAATTTTAAATTTAAAACACTTGCCACTGAAAGAAGCTTTTAAAATTGAACTTGTAAAGTTAATAACATAAGTCAAAAAAAATCGGGGTAGCTGCGGTTTTTTATCAAAACCCGGTATACAGTATGCACACCAAAAAAGCCACTCTTCCCCATAAAGAAAAAAGCTCGGATTAGTCGTCTGAACGGAGTTAGGTGTAGACCGTCCTTACGACAGGTAACTCTGCTTCTAAAAATATATTAAGATACGTTGAAACGTTAACTCGGTGGGTATTTAAATTGTACCCTTTGGTTTGCTGTGATTGGCTGGTTGTGTCTGGTTTCGCGAAAATACTGCTAGTTTTTAGGCAGTGCCCTTACACGACACTTGCCCAATTAATGGCAGTTGTTTTGCCATTTTTTGTGCATGACAATTAATGGCACTGCTCAAAAAATGGCACAAAATTATTTCACTTTTAGTAGGGAGTGACATATTTTTCCTTAATATAATATATAGTATTATATATTTTTGTTAAAAGTAGGTAGTAAGTAGGTAGTTAACTATTTAAAATTTTTGAACTAAAGATAAATTCTATCAGGGTGAAAATAGATGAGTGGTAAAGTAACCACTCGTTCTTTGAGAAAATATCACGTGCAGAGAAACACATGACGCAAATAAATAATAATTGGTTACATAACCGCTAAAAACTTTTTTTAAATTTTTCTCGCTATTGTTTATTTCTTCCTGATGAAGAGCGGTTACGCCCTTAATTTCAGCCTGGAAGACTTTAGCTTTAGGTAGTTAGGTAGTAAGTAGTTAAGTAGATAAGTAGTTAATTTTTAAACTAAATATATAGTTATATAAAAGTCTTAGTAAAACTAAAAATTTTAATTCTTAACGGTTAAAATACTTTGTTACCGCTTTAATAATTAACTATTTCCAAATTTTAATGGTTTTTTGCCATGTTCCTTATGTTAAACAGTACTTATAAGACGGCTGGACAGATTGTATAATATAGTTGAAATTCAAAAAATCGTTTAGAAAAAAATAGTTCATTGCTAAGTTAACTTATGTTTTGCTGACGTATTGCTTATTTAAAAACGTTTTGTATTTTTCACCCGCTTTATTGTATAACGGTGCTGATGTGTTAGTGTTCACAAATCTAAACTTTGGGCCCAATTATTACTTTTTTGTCATTTTACTGCAGAATTTTTTTCCGGTTTCTTGCAAAACTTTTCTTTGCTTTATCCTTGTGCTTGAATTTTAAATGATTCCCAGATCCAGATGACGTAGGATATATTTACCCACAAGTACATTAGATTTATACAAAAGACAATAAGATTATGAGTTAAACAGGTAACCAAAATAATCCCACACAATTTCCAACACAACACACAGAATTTTTTGGTTTTAAAAGTCCACTTGGGGTGGACTTCAAAAAAGAAGATGATGCATTAAAATTGTTTTCTTATTTATACCATCTTGTTGGACAATGGAAGCGGTAGAGTCCAAATTTTGTTCAAGCTCAATATCTACTTTCACGAAATTATTATTACTTTCAAATAGTTTTTTTACTAAAAGATTTTTAAAATTATATATTAGAATCATTATAAATATACTTAATACTTGTTTAAAAAATCGAATTTTTTGGTCTTTTTTAATTTAAAAACTTAAATAGAAAAATTTAAAAAACGCATTGTACTTAAAAAAACAAACAAACAAACAGATTTTTGTTTTAATTGAACTAAAAAAGGCGCCAAAAGTGTGTCTTATTAAAATTTATTTTCACAGTAAATTTATGATGTAGTTGAAAAACTAAAATATTCATAGTTTTCACACAAAATAAAACGTGTTATACTTTTGTTTTGTTGCTTTGCTTACTTAAAGCATTACTACATTTTGAATTGGGTTCATAAACTATAAAGCACCTTGTGTATAAAATAAATAATGAGTTTCCAGCTATGGATTTTGATTGAAGACACTCAGCGCGTGCAAAGTACCGTGGATTGATACTGTCACATGGGTAATAATATGCGCGACTGCCTACTTCACTAGCTACTTTCTGCCTACTTTGTAACTACTTTGTTAACTACTTGTATTAACTACTTTATTTTCGGAAAGTAGGTAGTTATTTAGGTAGTTAACTACTTTTAGAAAATTAAGTAGGTAGTTAAGTAGTTAGCCAAAATTATGGTAGTTAAGTAGTACTTAAGTAGTTATCACAACAATAACTCAAATAATAAATTAACATTCTGAAATAATGCATTAATTTGCATATTTCTGTCGTTTATTTTTTAAATTGCACAAAATTCGTGTGTGTGGCCAATTTTGCATCTGTGTTCGAAAAATCTACACCGAATATTAATTACAGCAAAAATTTTTTGGGGGACCCAAAAAAATAAAAATAAAAAAAAAACACGAAAGTCTAAAAGTTAAGCAAATTAAGCTAACATGAAAGCCAGGCATTTTAAGGAAAATTTTTTAGGTTGTTTTTAATATCAAAAAAATATGAAGAATTGTATGGTTATGAAAAAATTATACAGTTTTGATTGCCGAAGGAGCTATTCACAAATCTCTTTTTTCAGCATACGGCGAAAACGATAAAATATTATTTGTTAATTCTTTATTTATTGATGAAAAATTTAAATTAAAGTTTTATTTCGAAAAAATATACAATTATTGGTATCGCGGAAACGCCACGCGGCGGTTTAGCCCCACAGCACCGTGCACACTATAATTATAGAACGTTGGGAAATTATTTTATAATTTATGTTCATCTTCTTCTATTTATTATTATAATTCTAACGCTCATTATCTTAAAATCAATATTCTTTCATCGTTCACGCGGCGATTTAACCCTGCGGTACCGCACCAATTATAATCAGCGAATCTGGATAAAAATTGTAATTTATGTTCATCGTCTTCTTCTTCTAATTTCTTTATTTAAAAAATAATTGCAACCATCGCTGGCGCGGGAGCGCCCACTGCGATTTAGCTCCACGGCACCGCGACAACTATAACTAGAGCACCTGGTAAATTTTGTAATTTATGTTTATCATTGTTTTCTTTTTATTTTTATTTATATTTCAAAAAATACAATTCCAATCATCGGTGTGGCGTGGGTGCCACACTGCAATTTAGCCCAACTATACTTAGAGAACGTGTGTAAATTTTGTAATTCATGTTCATCCTCTTCTTATTATTATTATTTTCTTTTAAAAATTATTATTGCAATCATTGACGCACGCCATCGCGCCAACTATATTTGGAGAGCGTGGGTAAACTTTGTCTGGAGCGCCACTGCACCGCACAAACTATAATTAAACAACATGGGTAAATTTTGTAACTTAAATTCATCTTCTTCTTTTTATTTTTTATTTTTATTATAAATAAATTATCGGTGGAGCACCACACGAAGACTAAGCCCCACGGCACCGCGCAAATTATAACTAAAGAACGTGGGTAAATTTAGTATTATGTTCTTCTTCTCCTTATTATTAATATATTATTTTTCAAACGCTTATATCATAAAACCAGTATTCCTCCCTCGTTACTGATTGATCAAAAAACATTGGTTCTTTGGAAATCGTAGAAAATTACGCAATACGCAATGATTCTTAGGAACTACTTTTTATTGATGGATAATATGTGTTTTATTGATAATCGATATTTTATTATTATCGAAATTTCAAAAATTTTAAAATGTTCACACCTTAGATAGATAGATAGTAAGAGGGCGGTACCCTAGTGTTAAGGGGCCCTGGTGTTCAAGCCTGCATTAGGCTCATTACACTCTGCCCTGGAACCACCTAGGAGTGGTTTTCCTCAAATCGTTTTGATTCTTTTATGAATCGTTTAAAATCAACAACAGGCGCCCCTCGGACTGTTTTTGCATCTAAGGGGTCCGTGCCAAAGATTTTAAACCTTATTGCTGACAGTGCATAGCACTGTTCCAAGAAGTGAGTAGCGGTCTCTTCTTCCTCTTGGCAGAGTTCGCAGAGCCCATCATTGGCTACTCCAATCTTTCTCAAGTGAGCTTTGAGAGGACTATGTCCAGTTAAAAGCCCAATGACAAGGCGTAACTCTTTTCTTGAGAGACCAAGCAATTGCCTAGCTCTGGAAATATTAGGCTCAGTGACATACTTTTTGGTATGTCGGCATGCGTCAAGATTTTGCCAGTATCTGACATGCTGAGCCATAATCCATTTTTTGATGGCTGATTTTGCCACCCCAATTGATGTTCCCACATGTAAAAGTGGGCCCATAAAGTTAGGGTTTGTGCCTTCTTTAGCAAGCTTGTCAGCCTGCTCATTTCCTTCATGGCCCCTGTGTCCAGGTACCCACAGAAGCTTTACATCATTTTCTCTGGCCAATCTGGTAATCATCTCATAGCACCTCATAACTAGCCCAGATGATATCTGAGGAGATAGAAGCGCCTTGAGTGAAGCCTGACTGTCAGAGAAAATACAAATTTCTTTGTTTTGTACAGTTTGCACAACAGCATTTGTAACACAGGCCAAGATTGCATATATTTCAGCCTGGAATACAGTTGGGTTTTTGCCTAATGGAATAAAGAAATCCTCTTCCATGGCAAATGTGAAATGCACTCCTGCCCCAGTATGTTGTTCTGCTTTTGAGCCATCTGTGTAGCAGCACATAGCAGATTGAGGTTGAATGACATCTTTGTTAGTGTTCCAATCTTGTCGACTAGGAAACTCAACTTTAAAGTTCCTTTCAAACTTGAATACAGGAACAATGTGGTCACTCTCAAGATTTAGCATTGGGATTTCTCTCAATGCTAACTGCTTGATTTTAGAGTGCCCTCTATTTGTACCTTTTGTCTGCCATTGGTTAGCTATACCTAACCTATAGCTGGTTGATATTGCCTCCCCTTTGATGACAATATCCAAGGGTGCAAGATTAAGCAATGCTTCCATAGCCGCTGTGGGTGTTGTTCTTATAGCCCCAGTTATGCTAAGACATGCCTGGCGTTGTAATTGTCCAAACAAGCTTCTAGCAATTCCCAGTTCTAATCTAGGCCACCACACCACTGCTGCATATTTTAGCATGGGAATAATTACACTGGTATATATCCAATGCATATTTTTGGGTGTTATACCCCACGTTTTTCCTACAGCCCTGTGGCATTGCCAGAGGGCCATAAGGCCTTTTTGTTGCCGATTCTGGGTATGCTGAATCCAAGTCAATTTGTTGTCTAGGATAACTCCCAGATACTTGGCTACTGTTGCCAACTGTAATTGTGTACCAAATAATTTGGGCCACTGAACCTTTGGCATCTTTCTTTTGTGAGTAAAAAGTACCATCTCAGTTTTGTTAGGATTTACTGAGAGTCCTTGTTCTTCACACCATTCTTCTACCTGAACTAAAGCAGCTCGAGCTTGATCCGCCACTATGTCCAAATATTTTCCTTGAACCAGTATGGTTACATCATCTGAGTATCCCTGGATATGATGTCCAGTTTTACTAATTTTGTTGAGAAGGCTATCTACTACGAAGGTCCACAGTAGTGGTGATAGCACCCCTCCTTGAGCACAGCCCTGGCGGACTATGACAGTTTTGGTGCAGTCTCCTAAAGTTATCTGCACCATTCTAGATCTGAGCATAGTGTCAATCCACCTAATAATTGTTGATTCTACTCTATGCTCGTTTAGTGATCTTGTGATTGCATTGAAGTTTGCATTGTCAAATGCTCCTTCAATGTCAATGAATATACCTAAAGCATACTCGCAATGTTCAAATGCTTTTTCAATGCGGTTGACTAAGCAGTGAAGAGCCGACTCAGTCGATTTTCCCGCCTGATAAGCATGTTGATTTTTATGCAATGGGTACTGTTTTAGTGCCCCATCTCTTATGAACCGGTCAACCAACCGCTCACAAGTTTTAAGCATAAATGAAGTTAGGCTGAGTAGTCTATGTGCCTTGGCCAGGTAGTAATTAGGTTTGCCCGGTTTAGGAATGAAGACTCCTCTTGCCATTCTCCATGTTTTTGGTATATAGCCTAAAGCTATACATGCTTTAAAGAGTTTGCACAGCACTGGGCACAGATGGTTTAATCCTTTTTGCAATAATGCTGGGAAAACCCCGTCTGACCCAGCTGCTTTGTACGGTGCAAAGCTAAGGATGGCCCAGTTAACTCTGGCTTCAGTCACGATCTTGGAAGCGATTTGCCAATCTCTCCAAGATCCTTTATACTCAAGATACTGGTGGTTCTGCCCAGCTGTTACTTCTTCTGCTCCAGGTATGTGTACCTCAACCAGGTGCGCCAAGGCGGCTTCCCAGTTTTCAGTAAACTGCCCAGAGGGTAAAAGAAACATGCTAGGTTGACTTCCCAGATCCTTTGTAAGTACTTTATACAGTCTTGCAGTTGAGTTGTAACCTTCAACTTCTTGACAGTATTTTCTCCAAGACGATCTTTTAGCTTGCCTTACTACTTTTTTATACAGTCGGCGGTCCTCTTGGTACAAGTCCCAATCCTCCTGCGTATTTGTAATGAGAGCTCTTCTGAGTGTGCGCCTGGAATTTTTGCGGAGTGTTGTAAGTTCCCTTGACCACCAAGGTACCTTATTAATATTTTTACACTCCCGCAAGACACAGGACTCCTCAAAGGACTCTGTAATTGCAGACTCAATTACACCGAGTTCTGTTTCTATATCTACAACAGTTTGTATTTCATTATGGCGTTCCCCTATTCTTTGCCCTAGTACTCTTGTATAAGAGGCCCAGTTCGTAGATCTAGGGTTCCGCCAGTGTTTGTTTGGAAGATTATCTGTCCCCATGGCAAAATTAATTTGTCGATGGTCAGATAGTGTATCTTCTGTAGCTACATGCCAGTTGTGGATGTCTCTGGCTATGTTTGAAGATGCAAGAGTGATGTCAAGTACTTCTTGTCTCGCTCTTGTAACAAAAGTTGGTTGATTACCACGGTTTAGAACTTCTAAATTTGTGGTAATTAGATAATTCATAAGGTCAAGTCCTCTCTGATTGCAGTTAGTACTGCCCCAATGAATATGATGAGCATTAGCATCTCCACCTAAAATTATAGGGGTTTTGCTTGTAGCACTGTGCTCAACTAAAGAAATAAATTCTTTAGTTGGTGGAGCATCTGGTGCATCAAATGGTAAATAAAAAGAAGCAAAGATTACCTCCCTTTTACTGCCCAAATTGCTTATAGTTGCCTTTACCGCTACTAAATCTTGTGAACAAAATTTGTACAGTGGAACTACATTTAATTGAGAAGATGCAAGGATGCAACTTCTAGGACGTTCTGCATTCTTGTCATAAACAAGTAAATTCTTACCTATTTTAAGACCTTGTACAGTGTTTCTTCGAATCCAGGGCTCTTGTATGAAGACCAGGAATGGATTTGTGTGCAGACCTTGGAGGTTTCGACGGAGAATAGCCGTTGAATCCTTTCCATGCTGCAAGTTGATCTGAATTATTTTAACTTTTGATGTAGCCATTTTCTTTTGATTATGACTCCACCTGAAAGTCAAATAATTGTTTTTTCCCGCCTTTTAGGGCTTACTTTGTACTGTCTCAGGCACCATTCGTGCCCGGGACATTCCAAAGTAGGGCTTAAACCCTATACCCTGCAGAACTTCAAGAGATTGCCGGTCCACGCCTACCAGGAGAAACTGGTGAGTCCCCCCAAAGTTGGAGGCATAGACCTGCCATCTCTTGACCTGCAGGGTTGGGTTTTGCTCTGCCAAACAGCTCAGGATTTGTTTTATACTTTGTGGTTCCCGGATTGGTACCCACAGTTTTACCCGAGTCATTTGACTACGCGTGAAGTCAGCTAGTTTCATACACTGAAACTTGACTCCATTAATAGGGTCCATCTCAGAAACTGTTGAGATGATCCAGTCTTGTGATGATTGGTCTGCAGGTTGGGAGTGGAAAATCCCCCCCTGCAAGCCCGAAAACTCAAACCTAGGCATCGGTTTGGGTCTTGGGTCTCCCATCATCACTTTCATGAGCCTGCGCTGAATCTCCTCAAAGCAAGTATTGCTAATTTCGCCCTCTGGTTCATCACTGCGAACAATAACGACCCGGAGTGCTTTACTAGCAGCCTGCTTAAAGGAGGTTTCAGCGCAAGCCCTTTTTGTGGCTGGAGCACTAGGTGGTGTTTCCATAGTGTCCCGGCCCCGTTTGTTTTTCCTCTTTGAGGGTTTTTCTCCGGGTGTGCCTGGGTTCCCCAGCTTTTTGCCTTCCTCAGCAGTTCCCAAACTGGTACCTGCCACAGATTCCGGCTCAGCTGTAGGGGCCCCAGGCTTCCCAGAGAATTCCCTCAAATCAGAATTTGACCCCGTCTCAGAACTGTGTGCCCCCCCGGGTTGGTCCAGAGACTGCCCTGGGTGCGCACTGACCTTTTCCTCACTGACAGGTTTGTCTGAAGGAGCGGAAGCTGCAGCTTTTTTGAAAGTGGCTGTCTCCCTAGGCATATCCGAAGACTGCCCTGGGTTAACGATTCCACCTTCAGAGGAGGCCAAGGCCGCCAAGGCCTTAGCCTTTTTCCTCTTAAAAGCTCCTGACTTCCTCTTCTTCTTTAAAGAGCCAGAGCCTTGTTCTGCATTTTTGGAACCAGGCCCTGGTCCTTTTTGTAAGGATGAGGAGCTGGGTGGCTGGGTCTTGTCAGCCACCCCCTCCTCCTCCCCTTTTCCCAAGGGTAAGGAGCTGGATGGCCGGGTATTGTTGGCCACCCCCTCCTCTTCCCCTTCTCGCAAGGACGAGGAGCTGGGTGGCTGAGCATTTTCAGCCACCCCCTCCTCATCCTCACTTTCCAAGGGCACTAAATCAGGGTCCCATGGACCGGTACCCAATAAAGTGTCCTCAGACATTGATTCATATAGTCCCAACTGATCCATTGAATGGGTCAGCTGGTCCTTTGGGCAAATAGCTTTTACCCGATTACTGGCGCTCTGCCCATCGTCGCCAGAAATCGGGGCTCTGGTAGCATTACCACTGTCATCGCCCATTGTGCCCACGATAACAGCAGGGTCCTCCGGCTTGTCTACGCCCCTTTGCGGAGTACTGGGGCAACTTACCTTAACTTTATCCATGCTGATTTGTTTTAGGGTAGATTTTTGCTAGCTGCCCTTCAGGACCAGTGAGTGAGCAATCACTCACTGGTCCCAAAAGGCAACCCCACCCGTTAAGCATCAGTCTAAACAGTGACAAGCCCAGAGTGTTCTTGCCAGAGTTTACCTGATGATGGCGCCGCGATGAGGCATCTACCCAAACGCCCGGGTTATTGTGGTGTTAAAATGCTCAAGTTTTTACGTATACGTTATTTAGATTAGATTAGATTATACGTATACGTATATTTAGATTTGTATTAGAGAGCAGAAAAGATACTGATTAAAGCCAATGTCTTTCAGGCTGAAAATAAGGACGGACCGTTCTCTGCTAAAAAACAATAAACGCGCAAACGAAAAAAATTAAAAAAAAATAAATCTCAGTGGTAATTTAATCAATAATTGTTGAATTGCATCACGTGTTCCATGCGCGTGATATTTTCTCGGAGACCGAGTGGTTACTGGACCACCCTTACAATTTCACCCTGATAGAATTTATCTTTAGTCAGATGGAATCTTAATTTTAAGAAAATCATAAAAGCAATTTTTAAAAATGCAAAATTTATTTTATTATTTATATTAGTAGAAGATTGTGTTCGTTGTGTAAAAAGAAACTTGAAAAGTGACTGACTAGCAGTGAACATTTTTTGAGCATTTTTTATTCACCATTCCAACGGTAAGGTAGAAATTTTTTTGTATTAATTTTTTTAAAATATAGTATTTATTTTTTTGCATATTTTTAAAACCCTCAAGGAGATATAAAAAAACAAACAATAACAAGAAAAATAAAAAATACCACAAACAAGACGAGAAGATAAAATAGTACAAAACTCATGCATATAGAAAAGACATCGACTTTTACACCACATACAAAAAACACAAAAAAAAAAAAAACAGAAAAAAAAACAACCAAAAACAAAAAAAAAAACAAACAATAAAAAAGGAAAAAAAAAAAAAAAAAACCAAAAAAAGCGCGCCCAGAAAAAGGGAGAGAAAAAAAAAAAAAACCAAAAAAGACACAGAAAAAAAAAAAAAACAAAAAAAAAAAAAAGCCGCGGGCGAGTAACAAGAAGGGCGACACAACAAAAACAGGACACGCGACGACCGAACCCGGCCCCCCCCCCCCAGCCCCACCCCACCGCACCCCCACGGCCCCCCCCACTGTCTTGGAATTTGTTAAGATAAAGTTTAAGCATAAATGAATTATGTAATGAGACTGAAAGCCTGGGCCCATAGAGGCTTCCAAGATTACCATGTTAAGATCTTTGTAATCGCCAAATCCTGTGAAGCTTAGAAACATTGTAAACAGTTGAAATTAAGTTGTGAATCCATAAAAACAAAGTAACATCGATATAAACGTCTTCAGTGATTATGTATTTATTAGAAATTTATATAATTTTTTATTCCAAGCCAAATATAAACACTTTACTTAATAACAAAAATTGAGCTTATGTAACAATCCGACCGCTCTCAACAATACAATTAAACCATATAAAATTATACTGTCTATGTTCAGAGGTTACTTTTATTTATATTTTATCATAATTCATGAACGACTACAGAATATGACAATCATACCAATGAGTCAATGAACAGTGCTGAAATACAATACAATACAACCAGTAATTGTTTATATGAATAAGGTTAAGCCATGATGAATAACAAAGTGAGTAGAAAAAACAAGAGGCATTAACCAGATAAGATGTCATATTTAATAACAACTCGCGAATAATCGCGACACTCCCGCCAGAAGGTTTAAACTTTAATGAACATTATTTGCCAAAGTTAATTTGAGACAAACATTATGATATACTTATTAAGCCAAATAAACAAGAGCTTAAATATAATATACGTATATATTATAATCATAATAAACTGTTTGTCTTCTAGATTTGCTGTTTTCTGAATATACATAAAGCAAAGGCAATAACAACGGCCGGCAATACACTGTACTAAAAAAGCAAATGCATCAGAATGAAATCCAGGGAAGCTAAAAATGATTCAAAGCAACAGTTACCAAGAAAAGAAGACACACCTACTAACAAAACCTTCACAATAAAATTTCTATGTTTAATCTACTTTTCATATTACTAGTAACGCTCAAAAGTATACAGTCAAAATCCTTTTACAATTATTACAAACACTAGAATTAGAATATAACTGACATGTTAGAAAGTTGGTTTAACCCTGAAAAAAAATATTTAAGAGAACAAAAAAAAACAATTATTATGTGGGGACCCCCGTTTTTTGTTTTTTTTTTTTAATTGATAGAAATAAATTATGTTATTATTTTTGATTATTATTATGTTTGAAAAAAAAATTACAATTGACAAAAAAAATCACACACATAAACACACAAAAAATACAATTTGCAAGTACATAAATTATTTTAGTAACAATAATAGCTTTATAGTGACTTTATTACAAACAAAACTATTTGGTCAATTAAGCAGTAATTGCAGTCGCTTTCTGGCTTCCAATGCAGCAGCCCTAGCCTTTCGCAAAGGTGGTTCTTCTTTGGAAATGTCTGCTATCTGATCCAAATTGTTGTTAGGTAATTCATCAATATTAGGTGAAATGCTGCTTTCCTCTAAAATTTCTGCTTCAAGTGGATACAATAAGTTTATGGGTCGCCACAACTTATTTCCATTTGCTAATAATATTTCTGCAGACTTGGGCATTTTCTCATGATTATTTTGAAGTGAGATAATTTTGGCCATTTTCCAGACTCCACGAGGAGTAAGATCGTGCACCAAAACAGTTTGGCCAATTCTGGGAACTACTGTTGCCACGATCCGTCCATGAACATGAAAATTTTGCATTCTTTCTCTTAAAGAAAGCAAGTATTTGTCTTTCCAAGAGCGCCAAAATTGTTCAAGCAAATTATTTCCTTTCTTCCACATAAGTAATAGGCTCTTAGCACTGCTTTTTTGAGGTTCATAGTCAGTATCAACATTATCGTGATCAACTAAAACATTAAGATAGCGCTTTGGATTTAAACTCAGAAAGTCTGCAGGCGTAAGTGCCATACCTGAACTAAAATCGCAGCCAATGAAGGTTAGTGGACGGGAATTAATTGCTGCTTCAATCTCTGTGAGTGTTGTTTCCATTTGATCTCTATTTAGATGCAATTTTCCTAGTGTTTTACGCAATGCGCGCTTCACCAAACCCACTAGACGTTCATAAAAGCCACCCATCCATGGTGCAAATTGTGTTATGAATTTCCAGGTAATTTTCTCCTGAGCTGCATAATTCTGAACATCAGGAGATTTGACAACTTCAATCCAGGCAAGTTCAATTGTAGTTTTTGCGAGCTTAAATTGTGTAGCATTATCGGAAATTATTTCAATAGGAACTCCTCGCCTTCCAATAAACCTACGAAACCCTAACAAGAAACATTGTGAGCTCATGTCAGACATAAGTTCAAGATGAATCGCTCTAGTACACATACAAGTGTAGAGACAAACATACATCTTTATAGAATCTTGCTTTTCTTTCACATAGAGAGGTCCCAGATAATCAAGACCCACATAAGAGAATGGGGCAGATTGAGCGACTCTTTCTTTTGGAAAAGGTGGCATTTTCGGAAGTTTAAAGGGTCCACCTTCAAATCGGGTGCAGATGAGACAGTTTTTTATGATTTTTCCCACAATAGATCTTCCTTGAGGAATCCAAAATTCCTGTCGAACTTCAGACAGAGTATGAGGTACTCCAAAGTGTTTTATTTTGTTGTGAGCATGTTCAACAATGAGATGAGTGAGATGATGTTTCTTTGGAAGCAACACAGGAGTAATCGCTTGTTTTGCAATTTCTGCATGTGTTAAACGACCCTGGCATCTTAGAATTCCATTTTCATCAAGAAAAAGTCCAAGTTGTTGAATTAGTTGGTCTTTTTTACATTGAGTTCCCGACAATTCAGAAATTTGATGCGAAAAGTATTCCTTCTGGGCTTGTTTTAACCAAATCACACGTGCCAAGTCAATTTCTGCTGCTGTTAAAGTGGGTATTTTATGATGACTATTTATCTGTCTTTTGTTTTTTATACACCTAATGAACCGAAGAACCCACGCTGTAACTCTCAGAAGTCTTGATAACTGAGAAAATCGTTTGGAATCAATTGCAAACGGTTCTAATGACCTTTCCAGGAAACCCTCCCCAGCAACATTAGATGTCTCATACAAAATGCTTGGACCTTTTATTTCAGCAGTAAAGTTTCTTAAATCAAAGTCAGACAATATAGGAATATTCCAGGAGGGCCATTCCTGCTCTGGATGATTGATCCATGTGGGACCATGCCACCAAAGTGAACTTTTTAAAATCTCTGCGTAGTCAATCCCACGAGAAGGAAGATCAGCTGGGTTGTGTTCTGAGCAGATGTAACGAAATTCTATAGGAACAGCGGACTCTTCAGTGAATTTGTTAATTTCTCGAACCCGGTTATCAACAAATATTGTCAAAAGCTTTTTAGTTTTCAGCCAATGTAGCACACACTGTGAATCTGACCAAAATATGTATTTTTCAAATGGTAATTTAAGCTCCTTAGCTACATATTTTAAACTTCTGACACCAATAAGCAAAGCCATTAGTTCCAGTCGTGGTATTGTAAGACCTTTCATTGGAGCAATTCTTGATTTTGCAAATAGCAAATGGGTCCACACTTGAAGATTTTCCTTGATTCTTAGGTAAATTGTTGTCGAATATGCATCCTTTGAAGCATCACTGAAACTAATCAAAAAATATTTTTGACCTGAGTTAGTGCCAATGTATCTGGGTATTGGAATTTCTGAAAGTTTGACCAAGTCTTTTCTAATAAATTCCCATTCAGCTCGCTCTTTTTCTTGTAGATGTACATCCCAGTCAAGACCTTGTGCCCATATTTTGTGTAAAAGTATTTTAGCGCGAATAATTATGGGAGTAAAAAAACCTAAGGGGTCAAAAACAGCAGCTGTGTCTGACAAAACTTGACGTTTTGTATAGATTATACCATGACTTGATGATATAGAACTGACTGAGAAGTTGTCAGTTTTACTATTCCATTTGTATCCAAGAACTTTAGGCGTGTCATCACTTGTTTGATCTTTGTTCTGGACAGAAGCAAGGAATAATGATTCATTTGATCCCCATTCTCTTAAGTTCATTGATATATTTGAAAATAATTTTTTGGCTTCAATGTAAAAGTTTTTAGCTTCTTTAACAGTTGGAACACCAGTAATCACATTATCAACATAAATATTTTCCCTGATATTGTTTGCGACTTCAGTAGCTTCGTGTTTTAGATGATACTGAATGACAGCTGCCAATAAGTGAGGACTAGAAATGATGCCAAATGGTACTCTGGTAAAGCGATAAGTGATAAGATTGTCATCAGTAACTTCTTTATGGGGATTTTTTAACCAGAGAAATCTTACCACATCCCTGTCTGCCGGTTTCAGAGCTACTTGGAGGAATGCTTTCTCAATATCCGCCACAATTGCTACTTTATGCAGGCGAAACCTAAGAATAAGACCACCAAGATCTTCCAGAATCACTGGTCCACGATAAAGACATTCATTTAGGCTGCGATTTGAAGCTTTTGTTTTGGCAGATGCATCATAAACAATTCTAACTTTGGTTGTAAGTTTTTGGGGAGTGATGACCGCATGGTGAGGAATGTAATGAACAAGATTGTTGGGGGGACACTTTTCCTTAACAGTTTCAATTATTTCCAAATCCAATTGATCTGTAATAATTTTGCTATATTTATTGAGCTTATCTGCATCTAGTCGTCTTTTTAATGACTTTAAACGTCCCAGAGCAAGGGCTCTATTGTCAGGCAATTCAGGGTTGACTTCTTTCCATGGCCATGACACCTGATAACGACCGTCTTTGAATTGCACAGTGGAGTTAAAATGGTCCAGAGCTTTATCGTCATTAGTTTCTAAACCTGGATCTCTTATGCCCAAACAGTCCAAATTCCATAAGTTTTCAATGTTTAGTTTTGTCTTTGTGAAATTATCAAGTTTTTGTGGGAATTTGTAGGAGCAATTTTCTTCAGTCTCAGAAAGAACTAGCATTGACACGAGATGATCATTTGTCTTTCTATCAGTTGAGGTGCGACCTGATAGTATCCACCCCAGTTTAGATGCTTTCCAGTTAAGTCCAGGCCGAACCGCCTGTTGTTCTGGTATAAGTATATCATCATAGTGGTCGTTTCCAATTAAGATGTCTGTTTGTTTTATACAACCCTGGAACAGTTGACTGTCTGCAATAAATCCATTCTTTGGGGGTTGAACGGTTTTTCTGTCCAAGGTTACAGTGCGAAAATTTCCAGTGATTTGAGGTACAATACAAACATCAATATTCAGTTTTGTTCCATCAGAAAAAGGAATAGAAAGGTTTGTAGTGCGAGTGTTAATGGTTTTGGTTGTGTTTGTTCCAAAAGTATAAACTGATAGTGTATGTGTTCCTTTGAATTGTAGTCCCAGCGTTTTTGCAAGCTCACAAGTAATATAGCTTCTTGTGGACCCTGTATCAAAAAGAATTCTTGCTCTGGCGGTTTGAGAATTTATTGGGTTTATAACATTGCATGTGGCTGTTTGCATCAATACCTGTTCCCCAAGAGCCAATCCAACTTGCTCAGAACTTTCTGAATTTTCCAGAGAAGGTGTGGATTGCTCAGAATTCTCTTTTAGCTTCTTTATACACATCAATCGATGATGTCCAGTCTTGGAACACCAGGTACATTTTCGATATTTGTGAGGACACTTATCTGCCTGATGATCTTTCTGAAGGCACAGCAAACAGCGTCCTTTTAGCTGCTGAAGACGACTTTGATGGGTAGAATAGCTGCGGCACTCATGGGATTTGTGGCCTGTTTTATTGCAAAATATGCATGGCCAGGGCGTATCTGTGTTTACAAGAGCTTGTCCAGAATTTTTCTGTGTAATAGATAAACTTGACTTTTGATTTGGTTTTGATGATAGATTTGCATCAAAATTAGAAAAAACGTTAGATTGGCTATTTCCAAGTCCAAACTGACTGTTTCTTGCATTAGTTTCTACAAAATCAGCCATTTCTCTTATTTTAACATGCTCATTAATGGCACTACAATAGGAATTTACTGACCATGGCATTTTGTCATCTTTAACTTGTTTATTTGTGTCTAGCATTACATTAATTTCACTGGGGAATTTTTCTCTTAACTGATTTTCAATGACAGGAGATTCAACTGGAAAACTCAGCGCTTTCAGTTGCCGCAAAATTTTTTGTGCTTCATCCAATGTTAGACGCAATTCACTTGTAATATTTTTTGTTGGCGGCAGATTAGCTAAATTTTTAAGCAGCTTCTTTTGGATAAGTGATGTCTGTCCATACCGATTGTTAAGAATATCTAGGGCAACATGGTAGTTTTCACTTGTCAGAGCCAGTCCTTCAACAGCGAGTCTGGCATCTCCCTCCAAAAGTGACTGAAGATAATTGAATTTGTCAACAGTGGCAAGATTGCAATTACTGTCAACTGCAGCATTAAATGAGTCTATAAATGCCTTAAATTCCAGTATGTCTCCATTAAAAGGACGTAATGTTAAACAAGGTAATTTGGCAACAGAAAGAGTTGGGCTTGCTGAAGGAGGTGAAAATGTGACTGGCGGTTGTGTGCCTTTTTCTATTCTAGCATGTTCCAATTTCAATTTTTCAATCTCAATGCGCTCTTGAGTTGCACATTCAATAGTTCTTTTTTCAAGCTCTATTTGAGCAATGTTTGCGCGGTCTTTGTCATCCTTTTCACGCAAATATGTCAAATTTTCCTGATCCTTATACTGCTTAATTTTTTGTTCCATAACAATGATACGAGACTGCAATTGTAAAAATAATTCTTCTGCCTCAGGTACTATTGTTTCAACTATAGCTTTTATATCAATTGTGACATTTTCTCCAATTGTTGGAAACTCTTCAGGGTAGGCATCCAAATAGCTATTTACTTTATTTAAATGTCCCTGAAGCACAGTTTTTTCCGATTCAAGGATAATGCGATGGTCGTCCAGAGCTTCTTCAGCAGGAATGTCTAATGAAAGTAGTGTTGTTGCAGACCGAATGGCTTTTTTCAGCAACCCTGCTGATGGACCCAATCGCTGACGTAGTTTTGCAGCTTCGTCAAAAGGCATTTGTTTATTAGCTTAGACAAATCTTATTAAAATCTTCTGTTAAGCTTGTACAAAATTAAAGTTTAATACTATGACAAGAGGTAACAATGTTGAGTTTCCCAACTCCAACCCATGTGTACTAGCCATACAAATCTCCAGCTGACCTTGTAGCTAAGTTGGAGTAATCAGAGGGACTCGGTATCATCACCAAAGGCCACAGTAATTAAACATTGTATTCACAGTTCAGTCAAAAAAAATGTCATATGTAATTGTGATGATATTGCTAACAGGAACAGACGATTGTTGTGCTCTGCTACCATGTCTTGGAATTTGTTAAGATAAAGTTTAAGCATAAATGAATTATGTAATGAGACTGAAAGCCTGGGCCCATAGAGGCTTCCAAGATTACCATGTTAAGATCTTTGTAATCGCCAAATCCTGTGAAGCTTAGAAACATTGTAAACAGTTGAAATTAAGTTGTGAATCCATAAAAACAAAGTAACATCGATATAAACGTCTTCAGTGATTATGTATTTATTAGAAATTTATATAATTTTTTATTCCAAGCCAAATATAAACACTTTACATAATAACAAAAATTGAGCTTATGTAACAATCCGACCGCTCTCAACAATACAATTAAACATTATAAAATTATACTGTCTATGTTCAGAGGTTATTTTTATTTATATTTTATTATTTAGTGAGCAGCTGGCCAAACGAAATAAAATTTTTCCTATAGTCCACATAATGTCCATCTCAGACTAGTCTACATCTTTTCTGTCTAAACATACGCCCGGGGAAAAATCGCCCCTTTTTCCTGCTCTATTCTTAGAGCATTTTTCAAGGCTAGTCTACCACTTTTTTTGAATTAAATTAAAAAATAGCCTAATAAACTATAGTTTTAGCTGCGCAATGACATATGTTTATAATCAATCTGTTGCCGAGATAAAATAAAAAATAATAATAAGAAGAAGATGAATTTAAATTACAAAATTAACCCACGTTGTTTAATTATAGTTAGTGCGGTGCAGTTGCGCTCCAGACAAATTTTACCTACGTTCTCTAAATATAGTTGGCGCGATGCCGTGCGCCAATAATCAATTATAATTTTTAAAGTAAAAATAATAATAATAATAATAAGATGATGAACATGAATAACAAAATTTACTCACGTTGTCTAAGTATAGTTGGCGCGGTGCTGTGGGTTAAATTGCAGTATGGCACCCCGCACCACCGATGATTACCGGCGCGTGGTGCTCCCGCGTCACCGACGCTTATTATTATTTTTTTAATAAATAAAACTTTGAATTAATTTTGTCATCAGTAATGCAAGAATTAAAAAAAAGTACTCTGTTGTTTTCGCCGTTTTCCGCGCGGTTGAAGCAGATGGCGCTGGGAACTGGCGCCGTTTCTGCCACCAATTAAAAGCGGTCTGCTATTTTTGTGCGGTGTTTATGAGGGATGTTGGTTGTCTGCTCTGTACAATCCTTATTGTTGCCAAAAGGCTGTTATTGTGCGGTTGGGAGTTTTTATTTGTCTATTTTTCAAATTTTTTAATTTGATCAATAAATCGATAATAAGGACCTAAATCAAAAAAGTGCTTCCTAAGAAAGTTGCGTAATTCCTTCTTCTTTCTTATGAGCCCATGTTTATTTTTGATCAATCAGTAACGAATGAGGAATATCGTTTTTAAGGATGGAGCGTTGGAATAATAAGAAGAAGAAGAAGAAGAAGAAGAAGAAGAAGAAGAAGAAGAAGAAGAAGAAGAAGAAGGTTCTGAATTTCAAAATTTACCCACGTTCTCTAATTATGGTTGGCGCGGCGCCACGGGGCTAAATCGCCCCGTGGCGCTCCCGCGCCACCCATGATCATAATTCATGAACGACTACAGAATATGACAATCATACCAATGAGTCAATGAACAGTGCTGAAATACAATACAATACAACCAGTAATTGTTTATATGAATAAGGTTAAGCCATGATGAATAACAAAGTGAGTAGAAAAAACAAGAGGCATTAACCAGATAAGATGTCATATTTAATAACAACTCGCGAATAATCGCGACACAACCAGCTATCTTTTTTTTTAAATTGTTTTATGTTTATGTTATTTTTCTGTGTTATGATCGTGTTTTTTTTTTTTAACCAACGTCATATACAAATTATCTTGAAATCTGCTTAAAACCTTTGTATACATGGAATTTACTGTCGTGATTCTTTATAAATTTAAACTAAAGAAACTAAGAAAACTACGTTTTTTTTTGCACCCTCCTCTTTCGTACAGTATAAAACGCTTATTTCGAACTATGTAGTCTATAGTAAAAAATTACAAACAAATTGTATTAACATTTGTTTTATTCTGCGAGGCTAAGTCTTAAAAAATTCGAAAAAATAATTAAGTACATGTGACAGAACTACTTAATTTTGTATATCTTGGAAACAAAAGTGTAGATGTATTGTGTTCTGCGCTGTTTTATAATTTTTTTTAAAGTTTCTTCTATATTATTTTTTTCTTCCTCTTCTTATATATTTTTTTCTTTTTTCTTATCCAGTACTATGAGAAAAAGTAATATATTTGGATTAAAAACTTTAATTATAGACGAAAATTCTCGAAGATCTATGGGTTTTTACTTATTTAATTCTTTCGATTTCCTTAAGTTTGCCGAATAGAGTGTTTACTTACAATTAATTGTCGTATTATTTAAAATATTTTTTAATTTAAATAAAAAACGGAGTTTGCGTTTAAAATAATCCAAATATGCCTCATTTTTTGCCATTTAAGCTTGAAGATTTTTTGTGACATTTTAATTTTAATTTAACAAAAAAAATATAAAAACGTGCAAATTTAATAAAAAATGTTCTACCGATAGTTGTTAACATTTAAATTCCTTATTTTAAAAATAAGAACAATAAATAATGCAAGTAAAAATAACCAATAAATTATGTATATAAAAACACCATTTGCCCAAAAGGACTTAGACTTAATAAAATTTCCCAATATCTTCTAGGATCAAAAATTCCTCTCACTTCTTTTAATTAAATAATTAGCTTTACCTAAAATTAAAATTTTTTATCAATATACATAATAATGGTTTAGGCGAAATTCTCCTCAATTTATTAAATTTCTTGAAAATCTTAACTGTGATATGATTGCTAAACTAACTAATATAATATGTGAATGCTCAAAATTAACATTTTGTGTTAAGAATTAAGGACACATAAATACTGTAACTAAGGAAGAGACAGCTGTTTAATTAAGGACAAAAACTTACAAAACATAGATAGATAAGATAAGATAAATTTATTTAATTAAGTATCAAAATTCAGATTAACAAAACCTTACGACTTGATTGATTGAGTATCAGGGGTAAAGTCTTAGTGCTCAGACCATACTTTGGTCCATTGCAATCCTTATTGTCAAAAGGTGACCTATTGTTCTTTAAATGTTTTTGATTTCTTTATTAGCTGCCAGATTTGTTTAGCTGTTCCATTCTGAATGTCAGTCGCATGTAGTGCACAATGTCACTGCCAAAGATTTTTTTTTGAATTTTTTAAACTTTAACCGCAATACAAACAGTTTTATCAACGGCTGTGCTAACTAATAAAAATGTAAAACGTATTTATTTATTGTCAAAAAACCGTGAAAAGAAAACAATCAACTTTTAAATTATCACCTACGTTAAAAAAATTAATGGAAACTGTTTGTTGAACGTCTAAATGAAAAAATTATTCCACTCCAATTTTACACCACAGCGACGCGTACTATAATATAAGGCGTAATTAAATCTCCTGCTGTCCCCTTCTGAATATTAAGGTATATGGTTAACAACATCAGACTTCGATATTGTGTTTTTTTACCGATTAAACATTTATATGAAAACTGAAATTTAGAGAAATAATTAACAAAAAACCAATTTTATTTTCAAAAACAAACAACAATGTTATGCAGTATTCCGAACCTTCTGGTTTTTTGTCTCCCATTCAAGGAACCAAATGCTTTTGTATTTTTAGTACAGTCACTATATTTATTGTCCTTTTTTTAGAAGTTGAATAGTTTTCTATTTTAATGTTTACCTCGCCAGATTAAAAGAGTTGTATATTTTAAATGAAATGCAAAATTTTTGTAAAACAATTATATTATGTATATAATTATCATAAATAGTGAGAACCTAATACATAATACTATTTTGTAAACATTATAGAAATTTATTTATTGTAATGAAACTTTTATTAGAAATTAGTAAAATTAATTATGGAAAGATATATAAAAACAATCTCTTCTTTTAGTACAAATTTTTAAATGAAAAATCTTGCTTTCAAACAAAAAACCTGCTCAGAATTATCTTACTTTATTTTATAAACACAGCCTTAAACAAGAATTATTGCAACATTAAAAACCTTACTTTTTATGGACAATGAGCAAAAAAGCGTCAAATAAATTTCTGGCGGTATAAAAACAGAAACTTTGAATACTAAAAAGGAATTACTGAAGGAAATAATAAGCCCTTAAAAAAGAGAGAAAAGTTTTATGAATAGAAATTAAGGATTATATAATGTCAATATAAAACTAAATTTTTCTTTTTGTAATAACATTTTAACTAAATGAACATTAAAATCTTTTTTCTTAAAAGTTTTGATAACTGTTTTTATATAAAAACAATAAAAAAATAATTGAATAATTTGATCGAAAAATTTATTATACTTAAAAATTTCAGGGAAATTAAAATATCTCAAAGTTTCAACTTTTGTTGTAACTATAACAAATAAATATAGATTTCCAAAATGTTTAAAAATATTGATTCATTCAATAAGTCACACAGACAAGTACAAATGGAGCCATACGTCAATGTCATATTATAACTTTTCGCATATTTTGCAGCTGTGCTTTTAATGTAAGGTTTTTAAAAGATAGTTAAAATACAATTAAATCCTGAATTTCATCTTACGATTGTCCTGAAAGTATTATATTTGTTAGGCTAAGCCCGTTACTTAATTTAAAATTTAAATATTATTTTCAAAATTTTTACCATTAAAAACCTTCATAATAGTTTTTTTTTAAATTTATTTTTAGTAACAATTTTACTATGCCATTTTAAGGACGTCATAAACTCCAAAGCATCGGATAGTGTTGTGCTAATTTCATGATTATGTAAAAAATTATAGCTTTTTGTAAAAAAAAATTTTCTCAGCTAATTTCTTCAAATTAATAAAAAACATAGAAATAATCCTTAAAATACGAATCAAAGAATTTAAAACATAATTCAATAATAAACAAAACTTAAAATTACTCATTTAAAAAGCAAAGCTCCAGGACTCTTCTGTTTTAACGAAAACTTCGAAGCCTGAAGTTAAATCGTAAGAAAATCACGTAAACCGTTTAAAAGTACCAATTTGAAATAATATTTATGAAAAATGATTTTTGTTTGTTATACAGCTTATTGTTTGTTTTTTGTTTTTTAAGTAAAGTTTTTGATATTATTTATTTTAAAATCTGACATTATATTTGTCATCTTAAGTGTTTAAAAGCTCAAAAATTATACCCTAAGAAGGGCTCGCCTAAAATAAAGTGTTGCACAAAATATATACATTAGCACAATAATAGAGCCTTCGTTCACCTTTTGATAAAGTAGATTTTTTATATTAATTTAAATATTATTAAGCTAAATAAACAGATATTATTTTAATGTTATACTTGGCATACAGGTCTAATCATTAAAAACTTATTTATTTGCTCAAATACTTGGAAATTTAAAAGCAAATTAAAACAAAAATTGTGTCTGGATATCTGCTACTTAAAGTTATTAAATTTATATAAAATTGACCATAAAGTTTAGGTTTATGACAGAACACCATGGTAACATATGAAAAACCGACCAATTACAACGGAATATGTTTATAAAACCTTGCAACTGTCGCTAAGAAATATTGCTAAATAGAAAAAGAATGGTTAATAAAAACTAAAATTATATTTTAAGACACAAAAAACTGATATTTCATCAATGTACAATTAATATTGCTTCACCAAATTATCAAATTAACTCAATATTATTAATTGGTTATTTAATTTTGATCTGTTTTAAAGGTTTTCGCCAGTAAAAAAAGCTACAAAAAAAAAACAAACAAAAGAAGACTCATAATGGACTCTCCATTACACCTGGAATTTAAGCGATTTCAAGTTGAAGTTTAAAGTAATTTATTAGTTAAAGTACAGTTTTTTTAAACGAACATAAAACAAAAATAAAATAAACGACAAAAACTATCAAAATTAATGTACATAACTAATAAAACAGCTGCACAGGTAATATAAAATTACTACTAAAGTACAGCCAAATTATAAAATTTTTTTATCAAATGTTTGTAAAAAGTGTTTTTTTTTAAATTTTGAGTTGTCAAAATGCTACAAAAAAACAAACAATGGTTTAATCTTAACAAAAATAGTAAATCTATCTAAATTTTACATCCATTTCTATTTAACCTGTGTGTTAGGAATACTTGACGAGCAGGTATTAATACGAAACAAAACTAAATTTTGTTCAAAATTGATTGAGACGGAAAAAATACGGTTTTGATTCATAGACGATAATCCTACCGATTTTTTTAAAGTGTTTTTTTATTTATTTCGCATAAAGCACGATACACAAGGCTGATGTTACTCAGCACTAATTGAGCAACCAAATACTACATATAACAATATTAACAACGAATACTATCGCAATGCAGTGTGTCTCAGCAGGGACCTTCAGTATGCAAGACGTAAGATCTGCCACTGCACCACAGCCTCGACATAGCTACTATTAAAATCAATAGATTGAAAAAACTTTTGTATAAAAAAAACCTACATTTTGCACGATATGCTCAGCTAAAAATTTTTTTCAGTCTCAATCATTTTTGAACGGACTTAGTCTTCGTCTTTTCCCACCGTGGGCTCAAAATGGCGAAAACAAAGAAATTAGAGGTCAAGTTGGAAACACTGAATTAAAAAAGAAGGTTAAGCAGTTAGAGGCAGACCGGGACAATAAGGAAAAGCTGGTTTTTTCAAATATAAGTGATCAGTAGAAAATTTAAGGTATCCTCAAGCTACAATAAGGCGACTGTTGTTCAGATTTTTAAAGCCATATTTGTTAAAATGATCTCGATTCTTACTGCTCACATAAAAGAAAATTATTAATCAAAAACAACATACGACCTTTGCAGTAACTTTACTTAAATCCAATGGGGGCTGGTAAAAAAGACTTTAATGTTTATCGAGGCATACAGGAGAAAGGCGAAGGCTAAGGCTACAAGACCGGTGCCCGAAAACACACATCTTCTCCTCAACCCCAAAAAAATACAGTCGAATCAAAAGTAACAAAAATACAATTAAAATTAGAACAAACATTAGTGATTACTTTACTAATCTTAGGACTAAAATTTTAAATACTTTTATTGATAATATATGTTTTAAATATGCTATAATTACTTTTATTAACAGTACATACTAATATGGGATAAGTAATTTTTATACAATTTGGCGTGCATGATTTAGGTTCCAAATTTAAAATTTGAACCTTTTTGCAAGCTTGTAAATTAAAGGAATAACGTTTTTATCTAAAGTAAAACTTTTTTAGATCAGAAGATTTCCGCTTGAAACAATCAAGTATAACTCTTTAAATTCCATTTTAAAACTAATAATATTTTTATTATAAAAATATTTTACAATATTTTTTGATTTAAAATTAATTCATAATCGGAAAAAGGATCGGCTTAAACCCATGATTAAAGCAAAAAAGACTTAAAACTTATGAAATGCTAATTCTATAAAAAAATTAATTCAATATTAGACATAAAGCCAAAATATTAATGGTTAATTTTAAATAAATAACTGTTTATTGTCAATACAATTTTACTTGACAAGTAACATTCATAATATAGGCACCTTGCGCTGAAACGCAGTTTATACATGAAGTATGCAATATACATAAGTGTCACCATAATGGATAATTACCGTACTCCTACTTATCTTTTGTGGTATGCAGATCAACCGATAGAAAGTGCACGAAATTTCGATCGGTTGATCTGCAAACTACAAAAGATAAGTAGGAGATACGGTAATTATCCATTAGGGTGACGCTTATGTATACTGCATACTTTATGTATAAACTGCGTTTCAGTGCAAGGTGCTTATGAAATAAATCTGCAAATATTGATTGCCACAGAGTAACGACCTTTGCCTCTTTAGGGCGCTTTTTTGCGTGTGCTTTGCCCCTGAGGCAGAAGATTTACTTCTTACCGGAACGTCTTACCTTAGGTAAACAGTACAAAAATACAGCAAAGACGGAGCCAGTCAAACTGTCTGGAAATATGTCTGGAAACTTCAGAAGTAAGTTAAAGTAGGTTTTGTTAAGAGGTGTGTGAAAAGGTAATAAAAAACAGATAAAATGCTGCTGCCCTCTGAAATAAAAAAATCTCCTTTTTAAAAAAGTTAGTAAGCATTAAACAAATGAAAGATTTTCTGACTGCACGACTGGCAATTTGCGCGTACCCATTTGTATAAGCTTTAAACTTTTTTTTATTTCAAAAATTTCGTTAAGAAGACAGGGCATTAAATTATTTGAAGGCTCGTCACAAAACTCTGTTTTCACTCCGCAATACAAGCGAATTTCAAAATTACATTAAAAAACAAAACCAAGTCTTCTGAAATATTTTTCCTTTGAATTGAGAGATAAAAGTTTTTTCCCAACCCTGATTAAATATAATTAAAATAGATTTTTATGATGACAGGCAATCAGTTTATTTGGTTTTCTACTTTAGTTGGTTTTTTAACCAGGCTTTTTTCAATTATCGCCCTGTTAATTTCCAAACACCCATTGTTTTTTTTATTTTGAAAAATTCAAAGGCCACAAATCATCTCTAAAAAAGGGCTTATGAATAATTTTAGTTTTTATAATATCAAAAACTTAAGGTTGAAAATAAAACTTTCCATGCTTTGAAAAACATATTCAGACTTTTAAAAAAATATTTTCTGATTAAGTTTCAGTAGTGTCAACAATATAATATATTATTATGTCGTATATGTTTTTGTTAAATTAAACTGCATGGTACGGGGTCTTTGGAGCCATCAACAAGAAACTTGGAACAGTTTAAAATTTTTTTAGAGCTTGGAGATGCAAATGTGAGAATTCAGAGCCGAAATAAAAAAACTTGGTTTGAGTTTATATCTTTGTTTTGGCTTAAGTTGACTCCAAGCTTCCCACTTTTGGCTCCAAGTTCCTTATGTTTGGCTTCAAGTTCGAGCTCTAAACACTCTTGGCTTCAACGCGACCCTTAATCAACTGCATCTTAAAAAATACTTATTGCAACTTATGCCTTTGCAATTGTTGTAACCGCTCAGACGTGGAGCGTATATCGCATTTTGCGTCTCAGTGTATTAGGTGTCCGCCAAAATTGACAACCGTGCCAAAATTGACAAAATTAAGAAAAACTGACGCAATCCTCTTTTTATGCGTTTCAGACGCGTTTTTTGTCTCAAAAATCGTTAAAAGTTTAATAAGAACAAATTCAAACTTTAAAAAAAATTGACGGTCTAAATGACCATGGTTTCAGCAATAGTCAATTTATTACTAAGCTACAAGCTGTCATATTAACCCACTAAAATATTAGTTATAATAAACATTCTAAGTAATTTTTTATAACATTAATATATCATTTTAGCTGTTGAATATAATAATAATAATAATGTTAATATATCATTTTAGCTGTTGATTCTTTGTGTTATGAAGTCTCACAATAATAACTGTTAAAAAACAGCTGAGTAAACACAATTAAATAAAAGTTAATAGCTGAAAAAGCTTAACCCTTTGCAATTCAGAGAATTTTTCAGGCTAAAAAGCGTGTTTGAAATGCGTAAAAAAATGTGCCAGTGCAGCTCAATAATGAACTGAAGTGGCACAAGCCACTCTGACTGCCGGCGGCCCTTAAAAATTTAGCAACACGCGATTTTGGTTCGCGTCTGAAGTGGGATAATAATCGGAAAGGGTTAGGTAAAGCTTAAAGTTAAAGTTTTACAAAAAAAAAACGTCAGCATATCTATATGGTTTAAACTACTGTTAGAACTAGGGGTTTTTGGGAAAACTTATATGAAAACAAAAACATTAAAAAAATAGCATAGAACATTGAACACCTGCGAAAGCAAGGAAACAATTTTAAAAAATTTTTTTTTGTCTTCTTATGGCACATATTTTTGGTACAAAGTCTTTAAAACCGCAAATAGGGAACTCGGAGCCGTCGAAATTTTTTGGGAATTTGGAACCGCGAACAATGGGAACTTGAAACTCTTTTTAGAAAAAAATTGATTTGGGCTTAGATGTAGGCTTTGGCATAGGTTTAAACAATCTTTATTTTCGGCTTCAAGTTCCCAACTTACTGCTCCAAGTTCTCCATTTACGGCTCTAAGTTCTCTATTTTTACTCCAAATTTTTCAAGTTTTGAAATTACATCGTCCCTATATCAAATTAGTTTTAAAAGTTTTTTGAGTCTGACAGTATTTTAGATTTAGTATATATTTTCTCACCAGCGCTTTTTTTTATTTTTTTATTATTATTATTATAATCACATAGCAGAACTGATTCTAGGAAATTTGAACGCCAGCACTTGAACGCCGAGCATTTGACCGCCAGCATTAGACCGCCGCAGTTCGCGTTGTTTTAAAAAAGACGTTAAAACACCAAACCAAAGTAATATAAACTCCCCCCAAGAATAATAAAAAACTCAACAGAATATAAAAAAAATGTTTTCAATAAAAAATATAAACAAAACAATGTTGTTTTAGCAATAAACGATCAGTCAAAAATCTAATTTTTTTTTAACCTAAGCAAAACCTAAAATTAAAGAAAAAATTTAGTGAATGTTTGGTTCTTTAATGATTTAAAACTGTTGTTCTTGAACCTAAGCGAAACCTAAAAATCAAGCTAAATTTTCATGATAAATTTATATTTAATGCTTTTTTTTTTTAAATAAACGTTTTTTCCTAAGCCTAAGCAAAACCTAAAAATAAAACAAAAAATTTAATGCTTCTTTTTTTCAGGAGCAAAATTTTGCGAATAAAATAATGCACACGCCTCTTGACGTTATGCCGGTGTCGCGGGATATTTCGACTCCCCTAATTTTTGACTCCCGGGGTCAAAATACACCGGTGTAGAATGACTCCCCGGTCATTCTACACCGGTTGAACGCTGATGTAGAATGACTCCCTGCGGGATAAAATGACTCCCCTGTTTCTTGTATTGTAAAAACTTTTAAAAATTAATTTTAATTTTTATCATACATTTTGCGCTGGTTAGATGTCACTTATTCTTAATTGTGTATACTATGACACATGCCTGTTTTCAATATAAATGTAAATGCAATGGTTTTGCCGATCAGACCACAAAACTTAGGCTTAGGCTTAGGCTTAGGCTTAGCCTAACTAACAATGAACTTACAACACGTTAAATATAGTGAGCGGAAGTGCACAGTTTTAAGTAATAATGTATGGAAATTTTTGGGAGAGTCAATATATCCCGGTATAAAATGACTCCCCAATGTTAATAAGGGGAGTCATTTTATCCCGATGGGAGTCATTCTACACTGGGAGTCAACATATCATACGACATCTCGCATGATATTTTGACCCCCTGATTTTTGACCGGGGAGTCATTCTACACCGGGAGTCAAAATATCATATGACACCGGAAAGTTCACAATAGTTTTGGGGAGTTTATATTGTCGTAGGGTTGTGTTATAATCCTCTGTAGGTGGCGTAAAACAGAAATTTGCATAAAATATATATGCAATCCTGCGGCGGTCTAATGCTCAGCGTTCAAGTGCACGGCGACCTAATGCTGGCGATCAAATGCTCGGCGTTCAAGTGCTGGCGTTCAAATTCAATCTTATAATTCTTTTGTATCATTATCTTATATATGTTATTTCAATAAAATCAAATTTGCGACTTAATTATCGCCAACATAAAAAACTACAAGTTCAACGGAAATGCAAAACGTATACATACATAGTAATCTGAATTGATTCCAAAGGTAAAAAGGTCTTGTTTGGGTCAGATTAAAAAATTTTTCTTAAACAAATCCAATGATCCAGTAGTTATTTAAAGTCACAATAAATTATTCCGAGGTATGGCTACCCAACTTGCAAAAAATAATAAATTTCGTGGTTTGATTTGACTGCCTAAACTACAAACTTTAAAAAATGACCGCGCGTGAATTGTGAATTGAATTTTAAAAAATATTAGCTTCAAAATTGTACAAGTCATGTGTAATTTTAAAACACTCATACAAATCATTTTTATTTTTCGATCTTTTAATTGTTCTAAACATCTGTAATCCATAGCTTTAACTTATAACCAATAAGAAAAAAAGTTTTCGAAAAATAGTTGTAAACATATTTTTAATTCATTATGAAACTATAATTTATAATTTGATTTATTTTTTAAACCCGAAGGCTATGTGGAAGCGATAAATCTAAAAAGCCATGGGTTTTTTGCATAAAATTCGTAAACAAATATTAATTTGAAAAATGACCGTTTTATTTTTTGCTTTTTCATACAATGATAAGTCGATTTGCAATTTGCTTTCTTAATAATGTTAATTTTATTTTTATTTTTTCATTTGCAACCATTATAACGATTTAGGGTCGATAGAGCCTTGGGAACTTTTAGCTGGGACTTGGAGCTAAAAATAGGGAACTTGGAGCCGTAAGTGCGGAACTTGGAGCCGCAAGTAGGGAACTTGGAGCCGAAAATAAAAATCGTTAAAACGTTTACCTGATTCTAAGCGAAACCTAAATCTAACACCAAACCATTTTTTTCTTAAAGGCTCAAGTTCCCACTGCTCGTGGCTCCAAGTTCCCAAAAACTTCTCATGGCTCCAAGTTCCCTGCTTGTGGCTCTAAGAACCTCGTACCATTATAATATAATGCAATAAACAAAAATGAATTGCGAGTATTTCTTAAAAATAAACAGAAGTAAAAATAATTAATATATTTCTAAATAAAAAATTAAATAAACAGCGCTTAATTTTCATTTGTAAGAAGATTTTGTAAATTTCAGTAATGTTTAAGCCATTCCAAATAATTATAAATGAACTGGTTGGCAGTTTTCTAAAATGAAAATTTGCTTACTTGTGGACTGAAATTAAGGTAAATTTGCAGTTTCAAAGTATTATCAAAATTTTAGGGCCGTTTGGAACACGCTATATAATTTTAAAATAAAGTTTTAAAGGGTTTTGCTAAAACACTTTCGTTTTTTTTTGATTTGTCGTTACCTCGTGGCATTTCGGTTTAATAATTTTAAATAAATAGTCGAATATTCTCAAAAAATTATCAGCAGTTGTTGTTGAATCACAATTTTTAAATGTAATAATTTGAATACTTTACGGTTTTATTGAAAGCGACATTGGAAAACCAGTTCCCTACTTTGAAAAGCACCATACATTAAGCAAATTATGGAATTACGAATAAATTATATATTGGCGAACCTTTGAAAATCACATAATTTCTGAAAAGTGAGTTTGCAATATTAAATTCTTGTTTTTTGCCGTCAATTTGCGTTAGCGATGGCACGGTTCCCACTCATTGGTCCGATTTCCGTTGTCTATTGTGTTTGTATCAGCAATAAATGTTTCCCACAATTCGAAGAATAAAAATGTTATTTATAATTAAACACTATTTCAATTCTTTCAGTTTCATTTTATGTTATCAACGCTTGACAAATAAAGTAAAAAAACTTCAAATCAAATTAAATGATTTTTTTTTAAATTTGGTTGATTTTTATATAACATAATTATGTCAAGTTCGAAAAAAAAGTAATTTTTCAAAAAAACTGACCGAAAACTTTAAAGTAATACGACAGAATTAGTTGAACCTGTCGGACTGGGCAATACAAACTTAACCAACTAGATCTTGATTAACCAAATAATTAGATTTTGATGTTTCATTATCGAATCAATTGCGGTTGGGAGTATAGTTTCGGCATTTTAGCCTGTAAGAAGTTTTATTCAGCACAACCTTTGTACTTGGGCCATTAGCCAGTTTTTCTGCAAAAAAAGCCACATTTCTCTGATTATATTATATTGTCATTTATTTAATGTAGTTTTGTGAATGTTATTGCATAAATAAACAAAGAAGTTGTGCAATGGTATAACAGTGAATTTTTTGACAAGAATAAAAACAAAAAAAACTCATAAAATTATAAGAAAATTTTGTAAGAAATGACTATTGTTAGCATTAATGAAATAAGAATACATTCGTTTATGATTTAAACTATTAACTCAATAAATAGACATACATAACTAAAGAGATTTAACTTTTAACTTATAAATTTAATTATTAAGTAAAAAATCAGGTCCACATTATATAATCAACAAAAAAATAAGATATTTATAAAAAAAATTGACTTGGCGATTGTGGTAGCATCTATCGGTGTAACAGGCTTGTTTTTATTTATTCTTATTATGATTTTTGTATCCAAAGAAAAACTGCACAATCTAACAGTAATTCCTTTTTTAGTGGCTTTTAAATCAACCTTGTACAGAAACAGCAAACGTAATTTTACTGTGGTCAAAAACAAAAGAACCCAAAATAACATCAGTGAAACTAACTATAGGCAATTTTTACATAGCAATATTCAATGACTTGAAATGACCTCAATGACTTGCAATATTCAATTCAATATTTAACAACAAAATAAATAAAAATTACGAACAAAAACTGTTAATAGGGTTTAGGGTCAATGGAGACGAGGGAATTTGGAGCCGAAAATAAAAATGCCTAAAACCTATATACCTAAGCCTAAGCGAAGCCTAAAAAGGTTCCAAAAGTTTTCCAACGGCTCCAAATTATCAATCAAGGATGTAATGGTGTTAGCGCGCGCGGAAAGCGTTTGTCACTTGTCACTTCTCTGTGAACCAGCCCTTACAGCGCAACTCACGCGCTTTTTTTCTTCAGCCATGGAAAACTAAGGGCTGACGGAGCAAATTGAACTGGTTACACCGTTTAACTATGCATGCGTTCAACTATACGGTATCAACTATTTAAATTCATGAAAACAAATAATAAACTATTCATACTGTGGTAATGACGAGTATTTTAGCCATACAATATCTTTTTTAACAACTTCTTATCAAATCATTTATTATTTAACAGAAATGACAGTTTTTTTAAAGTTTGAACTTAATTAAACCTGGATTCCTGATAATATTAACACAGTATATACCAGACAAAATTTATAGTTGTTTTCCTGGTTTCCGCAAAATGTTCTACATAATATCTCTCGGAAAAAGATTATATTTAAGCAGAAAATTATTTCACAATTTTTGTAGTGACTTTTTAGTGTTTAGTACTTTATTATTTAGCAAAATCTATAGTAATATTTGCTTAATAATAAAATACTATATAAAAATTTGAAAGACTTTATTTTCTTAATATGTTTTGGTAAAATTTACTGAAATTAAAACTTCCATATGGAGGTTAACGATAAAATTAGCTTATGCACTTCTGCAATATATAAACAAGAATTGTACCAATATAAGTTTATTCCAGCAACATGCAAAAATTACAATGATAATATTTTTTTAAATAATTAATGTATAAATTATTACAATGCAAATTAATCGCGGTTTATAAAAAAATAGCGCAGAAACAATGTTTATTAAAAAATGACTCATATTATGTGCCGATTTAGTTTTAAAAATTAGCAAAAACTTTACTAAGAAATTGCGCCGTTTATTCTATACTTTAATACTTAAAGTTTCATACTAAATGATCTCCAATTGAATTTTAATTAAAATAGAAAGAACAATTGAGAATGTTATATAAAGTTTAATATATTCTAACGCACATTTTATGTAATATATTTTTACAAACGCAAGCAAAACAGAGAAGACCATTTTTCAATTTTTCCGTGTTTTTAATATTTATACTTTGCTGTCTTCTACTGGTTATTAAAATTGGACCTAACCGAATTTTGGTTAAATGGTTATTATAGAGAGTGATTACATATTTCTGCGTTTTTTAAAATATTTTCTAAATCATATGCAAAAATATAAATTATTTTAATTTTCCTATCTAAATTTTATTTAATTCAGATTTCTTAATATTGAAAATAACTCCAAATATTCTGGAAATTCTTAGAAGAAATGAATTCATTTACTAATAAAGTTAATGTAGATACTATTCAATTATCATGACTGACGTTAAATTTTATTACCTAAATCTAGTGCTTATTCAACGTAGTAAGTACACTTTCTTTATATAATTTTATGTTATTTATTTTCCAATTAAAAGATTCAAAGCTGTGACTTAACTAAAAAGCATATTATTCAAAAACGTCAAGTTTAAAAAACTTAAAAAAAACAATAACTAGTGACTATTAGTTATAACATAGAATGCAACCTAAATTAATATTATTTCAAATTGAACGATTTTTGAACGCTAAAAATAGAATGATTACACCATTCCATATAAAGGATTCATTATAAAAGAACTTAAAGAAAAGATGCAATTGACCAAAGTCACGTAGGAGATATTGAAACGTTGAAAGTGCGTTCGCAACTGTCGACTCACCTTCATTTTTTGCTGGAAAACCGCGCAAAAACTAATGAACGTACTATTACTGAACTGACCAACATAGTAACGACCAATTAGCTGCGCACTAACTATTGTTATGCAAATTGAACTAAATCGTATGCAAATTATTTCTTTGGTCGATTGCAATCAGTGGCAACCTTCAAACCAAAATTTTGTTTCATTATTATGCCACTGTGGTCAGTGTGAGTTACATGCACGCGTTAATATAAATTTGTGAAGATGCCACAAAATTTAAAAAATGATGTTGGCCTTTTTTTGCAGTTGCGCTTCTATCCCAATAAATTTCAGCTTTTTTTTACTTTTTACTGAAACAAAATTGCCGTTCATTTATTATTTAACGAACAGTTTACAAATATTTTATCGTAAGTACGGGTATTACGACAACAAAAAAAAACAAAATCAATAGAATAAATTAACCCTTGTACATTTCAGTTTTATTAAATAAGAAATAAAACTGTGCTACTCTTATTAAAATGAATGTATTTGAACAATAATCTTTTTAATAAGCGAGAAATTAAAATCCACTATCAAAAAAAATTAATTTTCATGTTTTTTTTCTGTTTGTTTATTGGTTTGTCCCTACTAAATAATGTTTAAGCCCGGTTCACACTGCTGCGATAGGTGACAAGCGATTGGCGACAGGCGATAGGCTCCTGTCAGTTAACACTGCTGCGATAGGCAATAGTAATTTGCGATAGGCTACTGGCGACAGGCGATAATGGTTGGATCACAGTTCTAATCTTATCGCAATTTTACGATAGGCGACAGCCCAAAACACCTGCAGTTTCAGCATGTTACGTGTGAAATTAGTAAATTCGCAAATTTATGCATAGAGATATGTTTTTAATTTGAAGTTAATACACACAACATTTTAAGCCGTCCACACTCCTGCGATCAGTGACAAGCGATTGGCGACGGCGATAGGCTCCTTCAGCTAACACTGCTGCGAATCAGCAATAGTAATTTGCGATCAGGCTACTAGCAACAGGCGATAATGGTTGATGGTAATATTTATCGCAATTTCTCGATAGGCGACAGCGAACACCTGCAGTTTCAGCATGTTACGTGAAATTAGTAAATTCACAAATTTATCATAAAGATAACACTTACTTGATAAAAGTAAATCACAACATTTTGTTTTTTTGCGTTCGGTCGAAATTTTTTAGAAGAATATGGGTAAAAATTGGCGTGGTAATTTGATTTAAAATTTGAGGAATTAAAAATTTGAGTTGATAATTTAAAATTCGAGAAAACTTAACTATCGTTTCCAATCATTGTTTGATTCTCATAAGCATTTTTGAAAATTATCATTTTCAAAATGAATTTCAACTGCCTTCCAAATTAAATTTGAAAATTGTATATAGGGCGCTGTTTCATAACGTTATACAATTGATTTTTTTTTCTAAAAGTATGGTCGGTTTTGTTGAATAAGCCCAATGTATAAAACTAAAAGCGAAAAAATAAAAGTTACAAAGAAAAAACTGATATTTTCAAAGAATGGACTTTTTCAACAACAAAAAAATCGAATGTTCATAATTTTCATGAAACAGCGATTGATTTGGCTTTGCAAAATATCGTAATGTAAAACACGAAAAGGTCATATGCTAGTGATGTTTCTACCCTGGAATATCATCCTCCCCTAAGGGAGTTCCCAAGTTCTGGAGCTCCGACCCTTAAACGAGTGATATCAAGCTTATTCAAGCTGGAAATATGTTTATAAATTTTTTAATTAAAGAATGATATTCTTTTTTCGAACCTTGTTTTGGTTAATAAGGCGCACCCACTGTCGCAAATTTTCATTTTTTGTCGCCGCCTTCAATTAACTAAACGTAGTGCTGTAATATTAGCTAAAATTGCGGCTGAATACGACATTTTTTGGAGTTAAAAGCTAGAAAAACCTTTTAACACTGTTTAAAATTGAAACAATACACTATCGCCTATCGCAATTTTCTTTAGTGTGAACTGAAGGGCGCTATGGCCTGTCGCCTATCTCCTGTCACCTATCGTCTGTCGCCTTTCGCTATCGCAGCAGTGTGAACCAGGCTTTACTATTTTATATTTTCAAATTTTAAAATTGTACTGTTGAATTTCTTTTCTGGTTTAATTATTAATGATTTTTTTTGTTGTGCCGTGTGAGTTTGGACTGAACTTTATTTTTGAAAAACAACCTTTTGTAAGCGATTACGAAATATTAAAATAAAATGATCTTTAAAAACTATTTATTTATTTTGGACTGTATAGTTAGTATAGTTTTTATTTGGTTAGTTTTGTGCGGTCAAATTAGTTTAAATAACTTGATCTAATTTTTATTAGAAAATAAAATTAATAACTGAAACAACAATAAAAAAGTTAAAGTTTAACTAAATGGCAGCAGGAGCAGCTGAGCAAACTCTTCAATTAGAAGGTAAAAACAATACATGCTCTTTAGGTGTACCGATTTTTGATTTAAAAAGATGAAAACCAATAAAAAATATTTTTATACTCTAAATCGGACACTTAACTTTATATTTGAGATTTTTTAAGTTAAAGCTTTTTCAGCAGTTCTGAGCCCTTGAAAGCAAGGAAACTTTTTTTGGCATGTACAATGCAATTTATGCGGTTAGGAAACAATTTTTGTGAACCAACCATAAAAATAATTAAAAACGATGTTTTAACATTGCTAGCAATCTGTAGACGCATTCATAAAGCGCGATTAGCCAAGGATTAGTTAAGTTAACCAAAATTAAGGATGGACGTTTTTTTTTCATAAACAAAGGGAGAATCGGATTGTGCATTGGTTCACATTTTTAAAATTGATAAAAGAATCAATTCCTCCATATATAATGTTTAATAATTTACATTAAATTTATAACAATCAGACATACAGAACAATTGATTTTTTTATTAATTTAATCAGGGAAGAGAAATGGGTTAAGTGACTGCGCGGTTAACCGTTGTTGATGGCGAATCGAAAATCAACAAAACCTTTAATAGTTTTTTTTTAATTTTTTTATTTTAAATGATCAGATAACAGAATTAATATTATACTAAGCGTAGTCTATACATAGTTTAATT
>JASAMX010025581.1:0-18014 GCA_030248175.1 Microlaimidae sp. YZB2_3
ATGCTTTCTGTCTGACTTGTTTTTTGTTTTGTTAATGTGGTTTTTATATATTTCCTTCAAAATGTTAAAACAAAAATAAAAAAAGGAAGCAAAAATGCACTTTTTTGGAATTTAAACCTCAACACTGCTAAATCTAAAATTAACCCTCATCCCACCACCTCACTCGTCATAACCAGCTAACTAGCTCATAGTATGACCAAAAATATATAATATACCGAAAAATGTGCAACTCCTATATAAAAAAAGTACAGAAAAGGTGGCCTTTATAATGAGCCTCTCCATTTAAATGACACTCTCCACTATAATGGCATAGTAGCCATTTTAATTCGGCGAGTTAAAATGAGAGGAAGCTATTATAATAGCCATTTATTGACTTAATTTCACTTCATATATACTCACAAGTCTAATACTGTCCGGGCCGCACGAGTTTTCCCGTGTTGGTTTAATACTGTCCAACACGCAGAAACTGGTGCGGCCCGGACAGTATTAGACTTGTGAGTATATATGAAGTGAAATTAAGTCAATAAATGGCTATTATAATAGCTTCCTCTCCATTTTAACTCGCCGAATTAAAATAGCTACTATGCCATTATAGTGGAGAGTGTCATTTAAATGGAGAGGCTCATTATAAAGGCCACCTTTTCTGTACTTTTTTTATATAGGAGTTGCACATTTTTCGGTATATTATATATTTTTGGTATGACTAGATCTTCATAACACGCAACTCGGCATTGGATGTAAAACATAATTATTATTTTATTGAATACCGGTATTGTGGATTTACTGTGCTATTTTAGTTCATTTAATTTCTTAAGCAAAATTTATACTTTTAATTGATACCACAAAACACGTTTTCAAAATTTAACCAATATTACCTCCGACATTTCCGACAGGTCCCGGTGTTCTAGAAGAATTGAGAGCAAGAGCTTTCAGTTCTTCTAAATTGTTTTGAATTGCTTTCACATCATTTAGTTCTGACTGCAGTGTCTCACGAGCCTAAAATTTTTTATCTAAAATTTATTGTGAACGTTTCGTGAAGGTAATTGACTGTATATTAATTTAACCTGAATGTTTAAACCAGTTACAACTACAATTACAATATTAATTGTGATTGTAATTACAATAAAAGTAAAATATTAATTATTATTAAATATCAACAACAATTCCTATATTAATTGTAATTACAATTAAAAATACATAGGCCCGGTTGCACCATAACTAAGTAAATTAAGTAGAATACTTAAGTACCTGTGAATTTGTATAAAATGTACGGCCACTTTAAGTAGTCTACTTAACTTAAGTAGTTATGATGCAATCGGGCAATAATATTTTTCCACGATTCTAAAAACTGTTTGTATCTGTTTCATTTAAAAAACTACTAATTATTTTGATATTGATAAAAAATTACTAATTTTATTTAATTTAGCTTAACAAGTTATGAGAAATCCTGTCCCAAAATTTTAACTCATCAAACAAACAACAAATTGTTAAATTATAATCCTTTGGGAAAAATTTTTTTACGCATTTAGAAATTGAGCAATGAAAAAAATAATAAAAAATGTGTAGCTCCATTTGTAGAGATTGAAAAAAACTCAGCCCGAAAAAAAAGGTGCCGGCGAAAAAAAACTCAGCCCTAAGAGTTTGGGGTCTGCACCTGCAGTCCCGCTGGCGGAATCAGAAGGAATAGCCATTTGACTTAGTATATAACACAACACAACACAACCTATATTATATTCATTTTATTCACCACTACACCAACCAGGGACGTAGCCAGAGTTTCATTTTGGGGGGGGGGCGGATTGTAGTACAAAAAAAATTTTGGGGGGGCTCCGCCTCCCCTCCCCCCCCCAAAAAAATTTTGGGGGGGGGGCGGAGCCCCCCCCTTAATTTTTGAAAACGTTAAAAAAGCAGGGATAAACGTAGATGAAGCTGTATAATACACTGTTTTTGGCCTAATAACCTATTATCTTATGTTTTTAGCGGTAAAAACATGTTTTCTTAGTTAAAAATTACATAAGCACACATTGGCAGAGCCTGGATTTTACAAAAAAAGAATTTAGAGACGTTAGTTTCAGACCCCTTGGCTAAACCCACATTTTAACCAAAGCACATAAGCAGCATCTCGGCTCCATGTTTTCTAGGGTACCTACCTATATGAAAAAAATCCGAGCCAATGCTATAAGCGCCAGGAAAATTTAGGAGGGGAGAGGTACATAAATCAACCAATATGATTGTTTGTTTTGCTTTCTGTGTAGTACTTATTACTTATAAAAATTATTGTACTAACTTTGAAATAACATTAGCATCAGGCAACATAAATAACGAGATATATATGTATGTATACTATAGAAAGTGACCGCTGAGCGAAGCGAAGCGGAACAAATTTTTGGTTTTTGGGGGTCCATTGGGGTACTAAAATTATTTTAAAGTTTGGCGCCGAGCGATTAGCGAGGCGCTAGAAAATTTTGAATTTTTAGCCTCTGAAAACCCCCAAATTTTACTATCTGGCGACCATTTCGGGGGGGGGGGGGGGGCGGCCCCCCCCCCCCCCCCCCGCCCAACCACTATCCTTATTTTTCCTCCTGTCCGACCGTTTGGGGGGGATGGGCGGCCGCCCCCCCCCCGCCCCCCCCTGGCTACGTCCCTGACACCAACATATATTCATTTTGCGAGGAGCGTTTTAAGGGAAAAAATCAGCCTTGAGAGTAAGCTGATAAGTGGACAGTTTCGTCGCAATTGCAAGGATTTCATTTGGGGGGTCTGGGGGAAGAAAAATACATGACATGTAACGGTGACGTACAAAATCATCACCATAAAAGTAGTGTTAAATCTCCATGGCAAAAGTCACTATAACGTAGTGGAAATTCACCATAAAAATCAAAAATGCGTTTACAAACTAAATAAAATTTGTAAAAAAAACTTTTTTCGTTTTTCATCATGGGCGTACCCGAGACGTGCCCAGCGTCTTAGTTGGGGGGGGGAGATTTCAGTACAAAAAAAAAATTTTTTTTTGGGGGGGGGGGGGGGGGGGGGGTGCACCCCCTAATTTTTGAAAAGGTTCAAAAAGCAGAAATAAACGTAGATAAAGCTGTTTTGTATAATACACTGTTTTTGGCCTAATAACCTTTTATCTAATGTTTTTAGCAGTAAAAACATGTTTTTTGCTTAAAAATCACATTAGCAGACATTCCCAAAGCCTGCATTTCACAAAAAAGGATTTAGAGACCGTTAGAACCCCCTGGCTACACCAAAACAGATGAGCAGCATCTCCATGTTTTTTGGGATATTTATATGGAAAAAATCACCGACCCATTGCTATATAGGCGGCTGAAAAATTTAGGAGGGGAAAGGCATATACACAATCAACAAATATGATTGTTTGTTTTGCTTGATGTGCACACATGAGCATAGGGGGGATAGATGGGGTCCACCCCCTGCCTAACCTCAAATTTTCGGACCTCCCCTCTAGAAAAAATCTAGGGCCCCTCCTTCCCCAAAAAATTTTAAATTTTGACACTCTACCCCCCCTTTGGCATTCTAAATTGATCCCCTCCCCTCCCCCTTCCGAGCTAAATTTTGAGTATGAATTTAGGTTAGGTTGAAATTTACTGTCACAACACGTTTTGTAGTAAAAAAAACCAGTTCTTTTGTCGTGTTTTTATACATAAATAGCCTATTTTAGTATATAAAATTCTATATTAGTGCTAAAAAACTTAAATAAATGATTTAATGTGACTTTGTTTGAAAACCGGACCTCCTCTGACCCCCCTCTGGATTTCAAACTGGTCTACCCCGGGTCGACCCCCCCAAAAAACTAAGGGGGTACGGACCCCCTGGACCCCATACTAGCTTTCAAAAAGCCATTTACCCGGGGTGGCCGGCCACCCCTAGCTTGCCGATCCATGCTCATGTATGTTGATGTGTAGTACGTCTTGTTTATTGTACTTTTTCAATAACATTTTAGGCAAGTTCAATAGCGAGAAATATGCATATTATGGCATTTGACCGCTGAGCGAAGCGATTTAACCCCCCCAATCATAGGAAGGGGGGTTGGGGGGGGTTATACCCCCCAAAATTTTGGATTTTGCTGACACCCCCCCCCCCCCTTAAATTTGGGGTACCTGGGGACACCACCCCCCCCAAATTCGCCTCCCAGAGAAAAATTTTTAAGTGTTATAAAAGGACTAAAAAAATTTTTCCGCGGAATGTTTATTATCTTGTTTATGTCATATGCTTTATTATTTTCCTATTATTCAATAGAAATAAGTCTATAAAACAAAGAAACAATTTTTTACAAACAATTTTCAATTTTCAAAACATTACAGCTGAAAAATGAGTACATTGAATTACAGTTGAGCAACGCAAAGTACCAGAAAATGTTTTTAAAATTACTTCCAACCTTTAAATTTTTAATACCACTATATAACAAATATAAATGAGGTGGTCCAGCGTAGTCATACCAAGATTAGAAAACAAAGTAATACAAATTTGCAAGTAGAGACTATAATAAATGGGACGCTGAGCGAAGCGCGAGAAAATTTTTTAAAAATGGTCGTTTTAGACTCCCCAAATTTTTATCTTTGGCGAGCCAAAAGGGGGGGTTCCAGTTCCAGGAGACCTGTGCACGGTTTGAAAATGCCCCCCCCGCTTTATAGGAGGATTTGCCCCCCCGTTTTACTACCCCCCCCCCCACGGAAAAATGAAAAAGTACCCAAAAAATTATGACGCCATTTTTTACCTATTATGACGCCATCATTGCGAAATTTTTTCAAGTTTTTAGCTTATTTAGACCTATTTTTACCTTATTTTCGCTTTTTTGTCCTTTTTTCTTTTCCTTTCTTTTTTTCTCCTTTTTCTCTCTTTTTTTTCCTTTCCCCCCTACTTGCCCCTCCCCCGTTTCAAAAAAGTTGCCCCCCGTTTCGGAATTACCCACCCAATTATAACCCCGAGGGGGGCACTGCACAGGTCTAAACCAAAAATTTTTCCCTTTGCCGGCCTAAAAAGGGGGTCTAGACGGCCCCCCTGGCTACGCCCATGTATGTATATAATCTTTAATTAAATATAAATTATGGATTAAAAAGTTTGTGATACTTGACTTTATAATCAAGACAATAATATTACTATTCTATTATTACGTAATTATTAAAAAAACTATGATTTCTAATCTAATTATAAGAATATATAAACACATTATTATTAAAAGAATTAAAAAATAAAATTTATAAGTTGCAATAAGATCTTATTTTAATTTTACACAGTTACCTATACCTATGCGCTATGCCCCCAACCTCTCCGTGCCCATGTGCCGATGTATGTCCAGAAATAAATGCCTTTTCCGCTTTATTATTGGTTGTCCGCTCAAAAATGCAAAAAAATTAAAAAAATACGCGCCATTCTGATTGTAGTTTCGCGAAATTGTAGCAATGTTTTTACGAATTTAACAAATTTTAAGCCATTTAGACCAATTTTTAATTAGATTTCGCTTTTATTGCTTTTGTCATGATTTTTTCGCGTTTTTGTCAGTTCAAAAAACTCTCTTAGTTGTTGAATTTTAAATTTTTTGCCTCTGAAAACCCCCAAATTTTACCTTCTGGCGACCAACTACTACCTTTATTTCCCCCCGTTCGACCGTTTCGGAGGGGGGGGGGGCACGTTCGCCACCCTTGTCCCCCACCTGGTTACGTCCCTAGGCATAGCCAGGATTTCGAAAAGGGGAGGGAGGGGGGTTTAACCTTGAACAAAATTTCCAAAAAAGAGGAGGGGGTTTAAAACCCTAAACGTTATAAAAGGGTTAAAAATTTTTCCTTTTTATGTCACATACGGTACTTCATTATTTTCCTATTATTCAATAAAAATAAGTCTTTAAAACAAAAAAAAATTATTTTCAAACAATTTGATACCTTAAAAATTTTCGATTTCCAAAACATTAACAACTAAAAAATGAGTACATTGAATTACAGCTGAGCAATGCAAAGTGAGAGAAAATGTTTTTAAAATTACTTCTCCTAACCTTTAAATTTTTAATTCCACTATATTACAATCTAAAGTAGGGGGACCAGCATGGTCATATTAAGATTACAAAACAAGGTAACAAAAATTTGGAAGTGGAGACCAATTTAAACATTAAGAATGGGGTGGGTGGTACTTCAGTGTGGTCATACCAAGATTACAAAACAAAGTAACACAATTTTGGAAAGGAAGACTACAAATAATCGAGCGCTGAGCGGAGCGAACCGCAAGACAAATTAAAAAAATGGCCGTTCTAGACCGCCAAATTTTTATTTTTGGAGACCCAAAAAGGAGGGGGGTGACACCCCCAAAAAAGGGGGGAGGGTCGAGGGTGACACCCCCAAAGGGGGAGGGTTAGAATGTTAGATCTATGGGTCTAACCCCAAATTTTTTATGCCGGCCCAAAGGGAGGGGGTCTAGTGCCTTAGACCCCAAGACCCCCCTGCCTGTGGTTTAAATCGTAAAAGCATTAAAAATGTTTTAATTTTTTTCCTAAGCCTAAACAAAGCCCTAAAATCAAGCTAAATTTTATCGTGATCACAGCACAGGTAACAAAGGGAGTGGCAGGGTGGGGTCTACACAGGTGTTTTTGGTCAGGTACGCTAGGGGGTCCACCCCCAGCTGAAGGCCAAAATTTTTAGGGGGGTCCAGGGGGGTCCACCAGACCCCCTTGGCTTTTTAGGGGGGGGGTTAGTTAGTTAGCATAGCCAGAGTTTTCAAGTGATTTCCTCCAGGAATGCTGCTGCCTTTGCGGGTTGAAACCATAGGTCTTCTACTTTTAGTGTGGTAGGATTTTTGGTGCAGTTGAAAAGGTGGTGGACATCATGGGGTTTCTGGTTGCATTTTGGGCATTCATTTTTGATTAGTGGATTTATTCTTGATTTGTATGAATTTAGATGATGACAAAATCCGGATCTTAGTTGTGACAGGAGTGCTCTTAGTTTTCTTGGAAGGTGTTGTTCGCTTTTGTGTATTTCATGGGGTTTGCTTTTTAGTAGAGGATTGGGTTGGAGTTGAGATAGAGATTGTTTTACAAAATAGGTGTGAATGTTAATCCGGATGGCTTTTTTGGTGAGATTTGGGTTGAAGAAGCTTTCTGCTATGGGGCCATATTTTGATTGGAGGGTGTGTTTCATTTCTCTTGGCCTAGATTTGTTTGCTGTGATTTTGTTGGATGGGTGAGTCTGTTGCATAGTCTTGGCAAGAAATTGTGTTGCAAGAAGAGATTTGTGGTTTTCAATTGGTAGTACTTTAGTTTCTTGATGAAGATGATCTAGTGAGGCCATTTTGTGGTAAACAGTTGCTATCCTGAGGGCTGAGTTTTGTGTTGATTGAAGTTTTTGGTAATGGGATTTTGAAAGGTTTGGTGACCATATTGGTGTTCCGTCGTTGAGGATGGGTCGCCCTATAGCTTTGTATGAGGCTACTATTGTTTCTTTTTGTTGTCCCCAGCTGGTCCCAGCTAGGGCTTTGAGGATGCTCAGACCTGTGCACTGCCCCCCCCGGGGTTAAAACGGGGGGGGGCAATTCCGAAAAGGGGGGGCACGGGGGTGGCAACTTTTTTGAAACGGGGGGGACAAGCAGGGGAGAAAGAAAGAAAAAAAGAAGGAAAAAGGGGAAAAAAGGACAAAAAAGCGAAAGTAAGGTAAAAATAGATCTAAAATGGCTTAAAATGCATTGAAATAGGGTAAAAACTGCAAAAATTTCACGATGATGGCGTCATTTTAGGTCAAAAATGGTGCCATAATTTTTGGGTACTTTTTCATTTTTTGGCGGGGGGGGGGGGGGCAATAAAACGGGGGGGGGGGGGCAAATCCTCCAATAAAACGGGGGGGGCATTTTCAGACCGTGCACAGGTCTGGATGCTATTGCGTCTAGATGCCCTGTTGTTGATGGTGGTGATGTGGTTGTTGAAGGTTAGTTTTGGATCAAAAGTGACACCTAGGATTTTGGGATTTTTGTTGAGCAGTAAAAGTTGGTTTTGTATGGTCACGTTTGGGTGGTAGTTGTATTCTTGTGAAGATGGAGAGAAAAGTGTAACTGTTGATTTTTCTGTTGATAGTTTGAGGTGGTTGAGATTTAGGTATTGATTTAGAGTGTTGAGATAATTGGTGAGATTTGTTTCCAGTGGAGTAGACTGTGGTGTCGTCAGCATAGGAGACGATTTTGATGCCGGCAGGTGGGGGAGGTATGTCTGATATGTAGAAGTTGAAGAGGGTTGGTGAAATGACTGAGCCCTGAGGCACGCCTGTTTGTACTATCCTGGGTTTAGAGGTTGAGTCTCTGAATGAAGTTTTGTTGATTCTGCCTCTGAGATAACCATTTAGCCATCTGATTAGATAGGCTGGGAGTGTGCTGTTTGCTATCTTGTTGATTAAAATTTCTATGCTGATGGTGTCGAAGGCCTTGGTAAGGTCCAAGGCTACTACTATTGTTCGTTTGGGTGGAGCTTTTTGGTTGAAACCGGTTGCTATATCGTTGGTAAGTTGAAGGAGAGCAGTAGCTGTTGAGTGTTTGGGTTTGAAACCGTGCTGATCTGGATGGTGTTGTAGATGTTGGAGAAGGATTGGTTGGATTATTTTTAAAAAACTTTTATTGCTGGGCAGAGAAGTGAGATTGGTCTGTAAGAAGTAGAGATGAGGAGATCCTTTCCGGGTTTGCCAAGTGGTATTATGATTGCAGTTTTCCAGATTGTAGGTATGCTATTTGTTTTTAGTGATAAGTTGAACAGATCAGTTAGATATTGAATGCCAAGAGGACCAAGGTTTTTAAGGTGGAAAATGGTTAGGTTGTCAGGACCAAAAGCTTTGGAGTTGTTAGATGATTTTATGGCATTTTCTACTTCTATGGTTGTGATATTTTTAGGTTCTTGTTTGATTTTTTTAATGCTTCTGATTAATTTTTGATTTTTTTAGGTGTTTTGAAAGGTTTGTTTGGAGTAAATTGTTTGTTGAAGTTGTTTGCTAGTAATTGAGGGTCGTTGAGTAAGTTTCCATTGAAGTTTATTGCGCAATTTGGGATGGGTGTCTGTTTGTTATGTTTGTTAGGGGGGGTCGACCCCGGGTGCGAGATTTCGAGTTTAGGAGGGGTCAGGGGGGTCCAATTTTTTAACAAAATTTTTTTAACTCAATAATTTAAGTGTTTTTAGGTCTAATATTGAATTTTATGTACTAAAACAGCCTATTTAGGCCTAAAAAGTGTATTTAAACACTGTTTTTTACTAAAAAAAACCGTGTTTTTGACAGTAAATAAAAAAAATATACTTCCAAATTGGTCGGGAGGGGGGGAAAGGGGGGTCAGCCTCGCTAGGGGGGGTCAAGGCGGACCGCTTTTGAGCTTTGGGGTGAGGGGGGGCCTGGATTTTTTCTAGGGGGATCCAAAATTTGGGCTCTAGGGGGGTGGGAGTGAACTCCTTTGTCCCCCCCCCCACAAAAACACCTATGGGTCTATCACCCTTCCCCTTAGCCTTAAAATTTTGGGACCCCCCTGGACAAAAATCTAGGGGCCCCCCTTTCCTCTCCCCTAGGGGTCAGGAGGATTGGAGGGTCAGGAGGGCCTAAGATCAGTGGCGTGCCTAGGATTTCATTTGGGGGGGGAATACTAACCTCAGAAAGAAGAGGAGGTCTGGGAAGCGACAGGCCCCCAGCGGGGTCAAGGGGCAGAGCCCCTTGCCAGGGAGTCCGGGAGCATTCTGCCCCCATAGGTGTTTTTAGGCGGGGGGGACAAAGGGGTCCACCCCCCTAGAGCCAAAATTTTGAACCCTCCCCCCTGCTAGAAAAAATTCAGCCCCCCCCTCTAAAGCTCGAGAGCGGTCCTGCCTGACCCCCCCTAGCGAGGCTGACCCGGCAGACCCCCCCAACCACACCCCAAACACCCCAACCCCCCCAAAAAAAGAAAAAACAAAAACGCCTCGCCAGAACCACCCCGAACCAAACCCCCGCACGCCAGAGCCCGCACACGCAGAAACAAATCAGCAACGAAACGAACCCACAGAGAAGCAACAGAAAAAACACAAAACACAACCTAACGAAACACAGATAAAGATAGATAGCTATAAAAAACCAAAAAAGACAGAAAAAACTAGGAAGCGCCCAAAATAAACCCCAGCACCCCCCAACCCCCCACAACAAGACACAGAAACAAAAAAAGAAAAAAAACAAAAGAAAAACACCACACCAGAGACAAACTAGAACAACAAAACCCCCCCAACACCCCCAACACCCCCACCCCCCCCACCCCAACCCCCCCCCACAACACCCCCCCCAACCACCCCCAAAAAACCACCCCCATCACAAAAAAAAAAAAAAAAAAATAAAACAAAACTATAACACACAAAACATAAACTACTACCAACATAACAAAAAACACCCAAAAATCCCACACCCCCCAAAAACCCCCCCCCAACCCAAAACCAGCCCCACCCCCCTCCCGACCAATTTGAAAATATATTTTTTTTATTTACTGTCAAAAACACGGTTTTAAGTAAAAAACAGTGTTTAAATACACTTTTTAGGCCCAAAAAGGCTGTTTTAGTACGTAAAATTCAATATTAGACCTAAAAACAATTAAATTATTGAGTTAAAAAAATTTTGTTAAAAAATTGGACCCCCCTAACATCCCTAAATTAAAATCTCGCACCCGGGGTCGGCCCCCCTAAAAAGCCAGAGGGGTCCGGACCCCCCTAAAAAATTTTGACCTTCCACCTGGGGGTGAACCCCCCCCCCCACATACTGGACTCGACCAAAAACACATATCCTGCCCCCCCGCCCCAGGGAGAAAATTTTTTAAATAGGTAAGGCGCTAAAATATACTAGAAATTTCAATTTCAGATGATGTTTATTACTAAATTTAAGGTTTTTTATCCTTTTGGATTTAAAACATGTGTTTAAAACGTTAATAAAGGGTTAATAGTGTTTATAGTAGTTTGATTTAACATGTATATGCCTTAATTATTGAACGGCATAAGCAATTTGAAATCGGAAAACCAAGATAAATTGTCAAATTAAGCTGCCCATGAAGCAGGAAAAATTTGCTTTTTTAACTATTGTTAATGTGCTTTTGGAAGACATCAGGAAAGTTTTTGTATTAATATTAAAGGAAAAATTTTTCTTTTTCAAAATTCAAAAAAGGTAAGGGTCCCCCATTACAAATTCGGGGGGGGGGGCGCCCGCCGCACCCCCTGGGGATGGGGACGCCAATGCCCTAGATTACCCCTGCTCCCTCTCTAAAGGGGTCAGGGGCATACATGGGCAAGTTGCTCCGGAGTGGGGGGGTTAAATCCTAAATAAGGGGGGTTTAAAATCCGAGAAACGCAAAATACCCCTATCATTTTTTTTCTGGAGTGCTTTTTACCCATATAGTTTTTCAATTTTAAAGCAAAATAGGTAAAAAACGCTAATTTTAGGTCAAATAGGGGCTCTGGAGGCGATAGCCCCCAGCAGGTCAAGGGCAGAGCCCCTTGTCCGGGGGGGGAGGGTCTGGGGGCAGAATGCCTCCCAGAGGAGAAAATTTTTAATTTAAGCCCCTAGAATACACCAGAAATTTTAATTCCAGATGATACTTATTAAAAAATTTGATTTATGTACCTCCCCCCTCCTAAATTTTCCTGCCGCCTATAGCATTGGCTCGGATTTTTTTCATATAGGTAAGTACCCTAGAAAACATGGAGCCGAGATGCTGCTCATGTGCTATGGTTTACAATGTGGGTTTAGCCAAGCGGTCTGAAACTAACGTCTCTAAATTCCTTTTTTGTAAAATCCAGGCTCTGCCAATGTGTGCTTATGTAATTTTTAACTAAGAAAACATGTTTTTACCGCTAAAAACATTAGATAATAGGTTATTAGGCCAAAAACAGTGTATTATACAGCTTTATCTACGTTTATCCCTGGTTTTTAACGTTTTCAAAAATTAAGGGGGGGCTCCGCCCCCCCCCCTCAAATTTTTGGGGGGGGGGGGGGCGCCCCCCCCCCCCCCCCCCGAAATTTTTTTTTGTACTACAATCCGCCCCCCCCCCCCCATGAAACTCTGGCTACGGCCCTGTCATCATAGGTCAAAAATGGCGTCATAATTTTAGGGTACTTTTTCATTTTTTGGCGGGGGGGGGGGGGGGGGGGGGCAATAAAACGGGGGGGGCAAATCCTCCAATAAAACGGGGGGGGCATTTCCAGACCGTGCACAGGTCTGGTAATGCATGGTGTTTGTGTGTGGTGCATTTTGTCTATATCACCAATTGCTAATAACTTTTTTAATATTGAATCGATTTGCTTCAAATTTGGTATTTAGCTTTCTTAGAACACAAGCTACAACATTTCTAAATTTTATCCAGATCGGTACAGTATTGAAAAACTTTTTTATTTGTGACAGTGCTCCTTTAATTATTGAATGGTATAATCAGTTTTTAATTGAAAAACAAAGATAATCTCAATTTAAACTACCCGCGAAGCGGGAAAAATTTGGTTTTTTGACTATTAATAAGCTTTTGGAAGGCATTCAAAAAGTTTCTGTATTGATATTAAAGAAAAAAATTTTCTCTCTCAAAATTAAAAAAAATAGGGTTCGCTTCCCTTCCTCTGCCTTGTGCCCTCCCCCCCCCCCCCCCCCGGCCCCCCAATAAAACCCCATGGGAGACAGTGCTCAAGTCTGATGGTATAGGTAGTCAGGCATTTTCTCTAGTGTTATATTCTTGCCTCCAGGTGACCACCCACAAACTAGCTGCCATGATTTCCTATCTTCAAACTGAGATAGAAAAAAGTAGTGAGAACATGCTCTATCAGGGACGTAACCAGAGTTTCATTTGGGGGGAGGCGGATGTAGTACAAAAAAAATTTGGGGAGGGGGGGGGCCTTTTATTTTTGAAAAAAAGCAAGGATAAACGTAGATAAAGCTGTATAATACTCTGTTTTTGGCCTAATAACCTATTATTTAATATTTTAGCGATAAAAACATGTTTTCTTAGTTAAAAATTACATTAGCACACATTGGCAGAGCCTGGATTTCACAAAAAAAGAATTAAGAGACCTTTCAGAGCCCTTGGCTACACCCACATTGTAAACCAAAGCACACAAGCAGCATCTCGATTCCATGTCATTTAGTGTACCTACCTACCTATATGAAAAAAATCCGTGCCGATGCTATAGGCGGCTAGAAAATTTAGGATGGGGGAGGTACATAAATCAACCAATATGATTGTTTGTTTTTCTTTCTGTGTAGTACTTATTACTTATAAAAAATATTGTACTAACTATGAAATAACATTAGCATTAGGCAAGTAAATAGCGAGATATATGTCTGTATACTATTGAAAGTGACTGCTGAGCAAAGCAAAGCGGAAAAAATTTTTGGTTTTTGGGGGTAAATTGGGGTACTAAAATTATTTTATAATGTGGCGCCGAGCGATTAGCGAGGTGCTAGAAAATTTTGAATTTTTAGTCTCTGAAAACCCCCAAATTTTACTATCTGGCGACTATTTCAGGGGGGGCGGCCGCCTCCCCCCCGCGCCTCCTGGGTACGTCCCTGTGCTCTATCGCTATTTGGAGATAGTGAACCTAGTGTGAACTGTGAACCGGCCTTTAACAAAAATTATTTACTGCAATCCATTGTTGTTTTCTATTGGGTTCATCAATTGTGACCAAAAAACGCTGTATGTTGCTGATACATGACTGATAATATAAAGCAGCTGTGTCATATCTGCCAAGTAAGGCTTCATCTCTTGCGTTTAAAATATTTTCTTGAAACTGTTCAAAATCCATGATTTAGTTTTGATGGTATCCAAAAGCTAAATTAAAGAAACCAGAATGTAATACCAACCAACTATATATATATACAATCATACATGCTAAGGCATAGGTAGGTAGGAGGAGGGGTTGAGGTACTTGAGGATATTATACTATACATATACCCAGAGGTGGGCAGGGCAGGGGAGTTATACCCCCAAAAATCCCAGTTATAGCCAACAATCCCCCTCTTAAAACAACCCCCCCCCCCTTAAAATTTGGGGGGTACCAGCACTAAAAACGCTAAAAATGGGGTATTTAAGGTATATCCAAAAATTTTTTGGGACACCCACACATCACACCCCCCTCCCCAAATTTTGGGGGTTGGGTATACCCCCCAAAAAAATCTGGAAGGCTGCCACCTATAAGTGTATACCCTTAAAAAAATTTTGAGGTATACTCTAAATACCTCATTTTTACCGTTAAAGTACTGGCAGCCCTAAAAAAATCGAGGACCTCCCCCTTCCTGACCAATTTGGTAATATAATTTTTTATTTACTGTTGTTCTCAGTTCGGTGCACTACCACTGCATCATTTTTTTATTTACTGTGGAGTCAATGACGGAGCTTCTACACAGGACTCTACCCAGACTGGAATGGATTCATCCAGGAAGGGAAGGCCAATACCATTCAATCTTTTTACAAAGCACAAAGTTTCCACTTTTTCCACAAAGGTTTATACAGTGCCTGTCCAAAGCCAGGATAAAGGAGAAGGGTTACAGATTTGGAGTCAACGATGGAGCTTCTATGCAGCGACTCTACCTGGACTAGAATGGATTCATCCAGGAAGGGAAGGCCAATACCATTCAATCTCTTTCTGGGGCAAAAATGTTTTCCACTTTGTGCCTGACTGCATCTGCATCCATTTTTTCCTGCTAAGCGGCAGCCATTCCGGCTGCCGCAATTACTGATGGCAATGGTATGCCCAGGATTTCATTTTGGGGGGGCGGTCTGGGAGTGGCACTACTAACCATGAAGGGGGGTGTGGAGGGCGGCACACCCCCAGATATGGGGGGTCTGGGGGCAAGAGCACCCCAGCGGGGTTAAGGGGCGGAGCCCCTTGTCAGGGGGTTCGGGGGGGCACAATGCCCCCGAGGGAGAAAATTTTTAATTTAAGGCGCTAAAACACTAGAAATTTTAATTCCAGATGATACTTATTACAAAATTTAAGGTTTTTTATACCTACACATTTAAAACATGTGTTTAAAACGTTAATTAAAGGATAATATTGTTTATAGTCGTTTTATTCAACTGGATACCTTAACTACTGAATGGGATAATCGATTTGTAATCAAAAAACTAAGATAAATCGTCAATTTAAACCACCTACGTAGCAGAGTAATTTTGCTTTTTTGACTATTAATATGCTTTTGGAAGGCATCAGGAAAGTTTCTGTATTAATATTAAAGCAAAAATTTTTTTCTCTCCCAAAATTTAAAAAACGTAAGGGTTCCCCCTTACAAAAAAATTCAGCTTTGCCGGATTTCGGAGGGGGGCGGCCGCCTTCCCCCGCCTTCCCTCCCTGGGCACGCGACTGACAGATGGCAATGATTGGAGACATTCATCCTGACCCCAGCCCGCCTAAAACTATTTTTGTGCGCGCACTGCGGCAACAATGTTAACAGAAATAGTGTCCAGTGCAACAAATTTAAAAATTGGTTACACCTAAAATGCTCCAATCTAAACAGTCTAAAAAACTATAACCAAAATTTTCTCTGTAACAGATGCACTTCGTCTATTTAATCTTCTACAATCACTAAAAACTTTACTATAAAACATTTTGCAATTTAACGCCAATGGTATTTCTAACAAAATACAAGAGCTCACAAATTTTTTGTCAAAAACAACATTCATATCGCTGCTATCCAAGAGTCAAAACTTTCTAGTAAATCTAAAGACACCAAAATCGCAAATTACACAACACTCAGGAAAGATCGGGATTCCAATGGAGGCGGTCTGTTCTTTTTTGTCCATCACTATCAACTTCAAAACTTTGGATATACAACAAAATGACCCCCATGCAGAAATTCTTGGTCTACAAATTCTTCTTAACAATTCAAATCTTTCAATTTTCAACATTTATATTCCTTCTTCCAGCTCTTGCAACGCCAACTACCAACCAGACGTCAATTATGTTGTTGTCCTTTGCCAGTGGCCAGGGTTTCCATCAACCCTGGTGTGGTCCGTCCGGCACGCTTCTCGCCTTGCTCACCCCCTCTTCCCACTCCCGGAGGAGCTCAGCAACTGCAACGGGGTTTGCCCAAAGGTCCTCTGGTCCCAAGGTCGTGTTAATGTTTATGCATGTGAAAAGGTGTTGTGTTGTGTGTATTTGTGTTTTGCATAGCGGGCAGTTTGGTGATGTGTGTTGTGTAGGATTTATTTTGTGTAGGTAGGAGTAGAGGAAAGGAGATTTCCCCGCCCTGAGTTGGGCGAGGGTTCTCCTGACCCCGCGAGGAAGATTTTCTTCCTCGTTGCTTATTGCTGGTGCTTTTGTTTGTAGTATTGGATTTATTGGAGTGTTGTTGATGTGGTTTGTGACTGTGTTTGTGTGGATTTGTTGTTTTAGTGCTTTGTAGGTTTTGTTGTGTATGTCTGTTGGAATGTTTGTTGTGTAGTTGTTGTTGTGAAAAATTGTTTGTTTTTTGAGCCTGCTGGGTGCAGGTTGTTGTGTTAAATAGTTGAGTGGATTGTTTGTGTACATGGCTGCCAATTTTGCTTGTTTTGCATGGAGTTGAATGTGTGTTGCTATTGGGAGGACTTTAGCCTCTGTGTGAATGATGTTTATGTTTGTGTCTGTGGTGTGCCCTGTTGCGACCCTGAGAGCTGTGTTTTGTATTGTTTGTAGTTTGCTGATTTGTGTGTGTGATGTAGTGGGGCCCCAGACTGTGCTGGCATACTCGATTATTGGTCGAGTGATTGCCTTGTATGTGTGTATGAGTGTTTCTTTTGGTTTACCCCACGTTGTTGCTGTGAGTGCGTTTATGATTTTGAGTGTTTTGCGTGCTTTGCTGTGTGTGTTTGCGATGTGTGTGTTGAATGTAAGCTTGGGGTCGAATGTGAGCCCCAAGATTTTTGGGTTTTTGGTTGTAATGAGTGTTGTGTTGTTTATTTGTAGTGATAATTGTGTGTTGTACTCTGCAGGGTCTGGTGTGAATAGTGTGGATGTTGTTTTGCTTGCATTTAATGTTAGTTGGTTGTTGTCTGTCCATGCTTGTATTGCGTGTAGGTATGGTTGTATTTGTTGTTGAGCTATGTGGTGGTTTGGGTGTGATGCATATATTGTGATGTCGTCTGCATATGTTATGATGTGTACGTTTGGTGGTGGTGTTGGTATGTCTGCGGTGTAGATGTTGAATAATGTGGGTGATAGACAGGATCCTTGTGGGACTCCTGTTTTGATGAGTTTTTGTTTTGATTTGTAGTTGTTGTATGTGGTGTATGCTTTGCGGCCTTTGATGTAGTTGTTTATGAATTTTGTGATTGTTGTTGGTACTTGTGTTTGTGCGAGTTTGTGTATGAGTGTGTGGTGATTGACAGTGTCGAAAGCTTTGGACATGTCCAGAGCTACGACAACTGTGCGGTGTGGTGGTTTTGGTTTGTTAAAACCTGCTGCTATGTGAGTGTAAAGTGTTTGTAATGCTGTGTAAGTGGAGTATTGTTTTTTGAAGCCGTGTTGGTGTGTAATGTTTGGAATGTTGCTTGTGATGTATGGATGTATGATTTTTTTGCAAGTTTTTGCGAGTGCGGATATGAGTGAGATGGGCCTGAATGATTGGCTGTTGTTGATGTTTTTGTTTGGTTTTGGGATTGGGATGTAGTTGGAAAGTTTCCAACTGTGTGGTATTGTGTTTGTGTTTATGATGTTGGTGTAGAGTTTTGTGATGTATTGTAGTGCTTTGTTGCCTAGATGTTTAAGGTGTTGTATGTTTGTGTTGTCAGGCCCAACTGAATTGTTTGTTTTGCTGTGTTGTATTGCTGTGATTGTTTGCTGTACTGTTAGTGTGATGGGTGTGGATTTTAGTTGTTTAATTGCGCGTGTGATTTTGCGGTATGTTTTGTTTGTTTTGTGGGTTGTGGATTGTGTAAACTGTTTGTTGAAATGTTTTGCTATGCTGTGTGGGCGAGTGATTGTTTTTGTGTTGAATGTGATTGCCCTGTTTTTGTCTGTACGTTGTTTTTTGTTGTTGAGTTGTGCTATTGTGTTGTATAGTTTGTATGAGTTGTGTTTGTGAGT